>LNAR01002034.1:0-46598 GCA_001630585.1 Pseudogymnoascus sp. BL549 | reverse complement strand
GGGTTGACGACTTAACGTGGAGCTGGGCTGTGCGTTGTAAGTGTGATGTTGATGAGATGATTACGATGATGAGTTATGTCTGAGCGATGGATTCATATTCGTATACCCTTGTGCAAGGATGGGATTGTTTGGGTGGGTGGTTGGGGGGTGTAATTTACGGCTTTTGTAATATTGGATATATTGGACTTCATTGATGAGGCATTACCTAACGAAACAAATACTATTCTCTTTCCTGAAGTCTATGGGGTGAATAGCACTAGGGTGATCTAATAATTACAGAGGAATCACACCATGCCGGGTGCTATTGTGACAGTATACTTGTACAGTAATATAATGTGCCAGCCACGAGCGGGCTTCTCATCATCGCACGACCGCCACCATCCATGCACACCACAAACGACCCTTCTACTCCCCCTTTTCTGCGCCAGCGTCTGAAATTGCTTTTTAAACCCCTTCTACCTTTGCGCCATGAAACGACAAAATAAAGATGCAATATTACTCAACCAGCAAGTGCATGAACCCAAGAAGTAAATAGAGACAACCAAAGCCCTCCCGTCCTATGATGCTCCTCCCGGGAAAGCATCAATTATGGCCACTCATCCCTCATTAGGGATGTTTGCGCCCCCATTCTTGTATCTCTCCTTCGCCGCCAGGTATGCCGCCGACACCCTCTCCGGGTCATACTTTGGGGCATACGAAGGAGCTAAGATATCGACTGCCGCATACACGATGCAGAATGCCATGATAAACATGATCATCCTCCACAGGAATGGGCGGCGGGACGACATAGATCTCCAACGCTGGCTGGCCATCTCCAAATGTGTCCGTACCTGTTCCCCGCCGAGCTTATAGTAAACCAGTCCACCCAGGGCAATGGCATATCCAATAAACTGGAGAGGCGTGACGATGGTGCCCCAGATCATCATCGAGGCTGCTACAAGGAGAATATCCTTGAGGACACCGCACAGCGTAAGGACGAGGGACGAAGTCTTTCCGATGAGGAAGACAACAGACACGTTTAACGCGAACGCCACCATGGCGTTGAGGGCGAAGTTGTGTAACCCAACTTTGTGGACTTCTGTCATTGAGACTTTCGGTACCTCCCAGGCTAATGCGATCAGGCCATTAAAGACGGTGCATACAGGCGCAAAGTAGTACAGAGACACGAGGGGGTCCATCTTCGAATCAGGGGAATTGAGAAGTCGTTGCACCATGACGAGTCGCACGGCTTCGAACATGATTCCACCGCATTGGAAGAGGAACCCAATCATCACGAACTTAATCTCTCCGAACGAGGCTAAGACAACGCCTATGACAATGAAGGATACGTTGAACAGCACCCTCATATTAGGTTTTTGAACCCCGAAGAACCAGCCTGTTACGAGGACAGCCACTGGAGTCGTTGCCTGCTTCTGGTTAGCGAATGCCATCTTTTTATGCGCCTCAGCCTACCTTGAGCATCTGGATGAATGCGACGCTGAGGTATAGATACGTCAGGTTTCCGCAAATGAGACTGAGACTGTAAACTATCCCTATAGGGAGGATAGTTCGTATATACATGCGCGTGTTCATGCGAACCTTCTTCCGTCCATCAAGGAGAGTCGTCGTCCGAGCCATGACTTGCGTCATTACCGTCGCAAAGAAGAGATGCCATGCTGTGAGGAGTACGGGATATCCTGCGGGGTTGAGTTAGCCATTGCAATGATATATAATGATTCAAGGTGGCTTACGGAATTCCTGGGAATCAAGGATCCATTTGTTGAACAGAATGACGCTGGAGCTGAGCGAAATCCAAATCCTGGTGGGCCGAAAGTTAGAATTTCTGAACTGCGATTTCTTGAGAAGGAATTGGATCCAGAAGATGCTTACACAACATAGACCGAAGGATGTAATGCCGGAGAGTCCTCATCTTCCTTTTCCACATCCTGATTGACTCTTGGCAATGCGGGCTCGATCTTCTCTAGGCGGGGGTCATCTCCAGAATCCGGGGCCCTGTCGTCTGCACTCATTGTTGCTATCCGGGAGAATGGCGCAAGGTCAAAGGGACACAAATTGGCTGGGACGAAGGTCGTTCGTGCAGCTTTTAGCAGCTTTGGATATATATACTCAATGGGCCGTTATGGGCAGCAAAATGGGGTGGTTGTCGTGAGAGCCAAGTAAACAAGGAGGACAGAGCAGAGCAGAGCGTGGCAGGTATACTAGAAAGATGGAGGCTAAAAAAGTGCCATGGTGTTCGTCATACGTCCGCCTGTCAGTAAGGCAGTATGTGACCAAAGAGTATTGGTTGGTTCTGGTCAATGAGCTAGAGAAATATGGCTCTACTTTTTTTCTACCAAAGTATGATCGACGGGTGTGTTTTGGGCAATGGGAAGGTACAGAGGACAAAAGACCAGAGACCAGAGACCGAAGAGGGGGAGGAGAGCCATTTGGTAGCCTCACATGTTGGTGCGGTACGTACGTGGATTTAGGTGGAGATAGTCAGGGTACTGCCGGGCGGTGAAGTGTTGGAAGTTACGAAAATGGCATTACTGGCAGCGTTCAGCAAGGTAACTTTACAACCTTCTTGGCACAGACTGTCTCGTTCAGCGCAAAAGGTCTAAAAAGATGTCCGGTTGCAAGATGACGATGCATATATATATCTACATCCGTAACTTTGGTATAAACTGCAATTGTCTCCTGAATTATGTATCAATTGATCTTCCATGTAACTGAAAATGAGAGATTACTAACTTTTCTGCCAGAACGGGGCTGTCAGCCACAGGAGGAGACGAGGACACGCAAGGAGACATCGAGTAAGAACTGTCTGAAGATCCACAGATGATCAGATCTTGGTACAGCGATTACGTGGACCAGCACCACTTCTCTTTCCACTTCTCCTTCCCACCGGTGACGTCGATTGTATGCCGCAGCGATATACATACGCACATCACAGTCCACAATTTACAAGACTTGCGATTGAAACAAAAGAAAATGAAGCCACGTACTCGGGTACTGGACGTACGATCGTGTACGTAAATGCGGTATCCCGCGGTTTCCCACGACCCTTGACAAGAGGCCGCAGACGACCAAGGGAGGAAGCTTCCACGGTTCTAGAAATTACAGTACGGCAACATACTGAAAGCAGCTGTACCTTGGCTGTACTGGTACTACACTCCGCAACTGCAGTTCGTGCAGTTCCTGCATTCGTTCCTGCTGATCGACAGGTGAAACTGCGCCACTTTTGGTTGAACGGAGCTGGACCAGATCTCACCCGAAATAGAAAAATGTACCAGATATACATGTGCAGTACTGACTTTAGACTGCTGACCCGTACCCCGTACTGCAACTAACAATGGAGCTCTGGCTTGTGAGGAGTCCATGATCCCAGTCGACCCCGCCACTTTCCCTCTGTACCCTACCGCATCTAACTACCAACCGCGACCGCCCTGGCCCGTCATGGCTAGTTAAGTGGTACGAGATTCAACAGTCGCGATTCAACTGGGAAACATATCTCGGTTCCTCTTACTCAGTAGTTGCTTGCCCAATTCCTCTCACATCGTAACTACATGTTGCTACAAAACCAACTCAAGCTGCTGAAAAGAACACAGCCATTGATTGGGACACGCACAATACCTTCAAAATGGGCAAAAGCGATGTGTATGTGGCGCCACTCCTGCTAATAAACAATCAACAATCTCCCCCGACATATTGCTGACCTGACCTTTCAGAGATGTCGATATTCTCATTATTGGCGCGGGCCCAACGGGCCTGGGCGCGGCCAAGCGCTTGAACCAGATTGTGCGACTTCCCCTCCATCGCCTCTGCCACTGTGGCTGACATTATTGCTAGAACGGGCCCTCATGGGTGATTGTGGACGCAAATGAAACACCTGGTGGTCTGGCTTCCACAGATGTTACACCAGAAGGCTTTGTAAGTTAATTGGCCCCAGCTCGCGATTGCGCTCTGTTATTTTGTACACAGTGCTAACTGTGAGGGCAGCTTTACGACGTTGGGGGGCATGTAATATTTTCACATTACAAGTACTTCGACGACTGCATTGATGAAGCGCTTCCGAAGGAGGATGACTGGTATACCCATGAGCGGGTATCATATGTCCGATGCAAGGACCTTTGGGTCCCGTATCCCTTCCAAAACAATATTTCAGTGCTCCCAAAGGATGATCAGGTCACTTGTATCAATGGGATGATTGATGCTGCTATGGATGCTCGTGTTTCTGTAAATAAACCCGCCAACTTTGATGAATGGATCGTTCGTATGATGGGCACTGGAATCGCCGACCTGTTCATGAGACCATACAACTTCAAGGTCTGGGCGGTTCCAACGACCAAGGTATGACTACGACTGCCCTATTTCTCTTCGGTTGTTAACTCCTTTACAGATGCAATGCCAATGGCTTGGCGAACGAGTTGCCGCCCCCGATCTCAAGACAGTCACTAAAAATGTCATCCTTCAAAAGGTGGCCGGGAACTGGGGCCCAAACTCTACCTTCCGATTCCCTGCTCGCGGTGGAACGGGTGCCATTTGGATTGGCGTTGCAAACACGCTTCCAAAGGAGAAGACTCGATTCGGCTCCAACGGCAGCGTAAACAAGGTCGACGCACGCGCCAAAACTGTGACAATGTCAAACGGCAGCACGATTCGATACAAGAGGCTCATTAGCACTATGGCTGTTGATCAGCTTGTAGAAAGCATGGGCGATGAGAGGCTGATTAAAATAAGCAAAGACCTCTTTTACTCGACGACACACGTTATCGGGGTTGGCATTCGAGGCGAAAGACCTGAAAATATTGGAGACAAGTGCTGGGTATGCTTCCTTATCCTACTCGAGAGCTGTAAAAACTAACAGGATTCAGCTCTACTTCCCTGAGGACGATTGTCCGTTTTACCGAGCAACGATATTCTCGAATTACTCTCCAGGAAATCAGCCGCTCGCGTCTGTCAAGCTTCGAACGAAGTATCTTGCCAATGGTGACGCGCCAGCGTCGAGCGAACCGCAGAACGGTCCATACTGGTCTATCATGCTTGAGATTTCAGAGTCGTCCATGAAACCTGTCGACCAGGAGAATCTGCTTCGAGACTCGATTCAGGGATTGATAAACACCAAGATGATCAAAGAAGATGATGAAATCGTCTCGACCTACCACAGGCGCTTTGACCACGGATACCCAACGCCCTCCCTTGATCGAGAAGGTGTCCTGAAGCAGCTTCTACCCGCGCTTGAAGCGAGTGGCATCTATTCTCGAGGGAGATTTGGAAGTTGGCGGTACGAGGTTGGCAATCAAGACCATAGCTTTATGCTTGGTGTCGAAGCTGCCGACCACATTGTCAACGGCGCGGTCGAGTTGACGCTGAACTATCCTGATTTCGTCAATGGCAGGCGCAATGAAGAGCGCCGCTTGACTGACGGAGCACAACTGTTCAGAAACATTGCCACCGACAAAGCAGACGCCGCTGGCGACGCGAAATATGTTGACATTATGTCGACTAAAGCTGGATCGAAGTCAGACTTGGGTCCCCTCGCAAACGGTATCAATGCTCTGAGAAATTCAAAGATTAGCGTTGATGGCATGTCGTGCATGGGTGGGACATCCGATGAGGCAGCCAAAGAGGCCATCGCCAAAGAAGTTATAAAGGAGTTAAGAGGCGCATAAAAGCTACAGCGCCACACCTGAGACTATAGGAGAGTCGCAGCATCAACTGGGCGGCGAAGTAGGGCCTTATCAGTGGGCGCTATTTGGGTCATTATCTTGGTATTTGGCGTCGAACGATTACAGGCAAATTTGGGGGTTGGTGGGGTCACAAAAGGGGCGTGTCGGGGTTACGGCGCAGATTAGACCGATGTGCTTTAACTTGCCTTCATTAATGATAATCTTTCTAACATTTCAAGATCAGTGTAACCCCTCATAATGCCTTTGTTAAAGTAAACGTTTTCTGTGTTCCCCCTTTTCCTTTGTCTGTGCCCACGACCTCATGGCGGCTCAATGACGTAGGTACCGCACCCTTGCGTTTCATTGTCTCAGATTGTCGGTGCCAACGTCTTTTACCGCCGAGTCTGAGTTTTTGACGCGGTATTTTGGTTCGCAACTGACAGCTACCAACTACCCGTAGTGCTCCCATTAGTGCTCAACAGATACCTTGGTAAACATAGTCTCTGTGCCTCCCTAAAGTGTTCTGATCAATTGGGGGTTGATGGACTAAAAGCCATTAAGCTTCCATAGCGCGTCATACTGCAGATTGCGCCAAGACCTTACCGTAAGAAGCAAAGCGCCGTTGCTGAATTCACATCAACACCAGAGTTGGGTGACCATACAAATCAGCACCCAACCAAAACGACACTAAACTATCCCAATACGTATAGCTCGCCATTTTATCGAGCATCGCAGCTCACGGTATATCGCCTGCCGTCCGGAAGATGAGCTGAGAGTGTGCTGCAACCATGGACGGTCCAGTTGGTGCTGTGGATGACCACCTTATACCGCCTCCTCGACTTTTTGAGCGACTACGCCAGATCCGCGGATACACTTGGGACGAGACTAGACCACCCTTTCTCTCAAGCTACGATAACTGGTATGGAGAGTACTTGGGGGATGGAATGAGCACGGGGGACTAACTGTGCATAGGCGTGTCTTCGGCACCAAACATGGCGCACCGACGTCTGTAGGACCCTTCAGAGATGTCGCCGACCCAAAGAATTATTTGCACACCAGTACGAGCAGGACCTCCTTAGTCACAGCCGGCGATGCTGAAAGCACCCCTGGGACCAACGACAGCGAGACGACCGAACCCCTGGTTCATGTTATTGCGAAAATATCAACTCACACTCTGCGGGAGGAACGGACATTTCATATCTGCTCGAACCTGTTCCACTCGGTCGATCCACAAGGAAACCATATCGTCAGGCCTGTAGACCTGCTTAGGTTAGCCCCGCAGCAAGGGGATAAGGCTCCATTTGTGGTCTCCATATTCGAGGCTCCGGGGAATAACTCCCTCGTTAAATATTTAGATCTTGGCCCAGCGGGGCAGCATCGTCAAAAACAGTGTGAACTGATCCCCCTACCCGTCTTCCTTGACTTTGCTATCGGAGCAACGGAGTGCCTCGAGATTCTACACCATGGCCAACGAATAGTCCACGGAGAAATTCGAGGCGATGCATTTCACTTCGATGAGTCTACAGGCCAAACGCGGCTTATTAACTTTGGATCCGGCCTCCGGTCATTTGAGCATGGTCTCACGAGCCATGGCTGGTCAACGTTATCAAAGGAGGCTGGCGCAAAGACCAAGCTATCATTTATAAGTCCGGAACAGACTGGACGAATGCCCGCAGAGCCCGATAGCAGGACCGACATATACTCCCTGGGAATCCTTTTCTGGTCTCTGCTCACGCAAAAGCCTGCCTTTGATGGGCCTACGCCAATGGATATCATCCAAGGCGTCCTCGGACGGCGGTTACCATCGGTGTCAACGGTCAGACTCGATGTCCCCGATATACTGGGCCGGATTATAGCGAAGATGACGGCGAAGGACATCAACGAACGATACCATTCCGCCAGTGGACTTCACCATGATTTGGCCGAGGTCCAGAAGCTGCTTGGAAATGGAGACTCAGCGGCCCTGGGCGACCTCCCTCTCGCCACGAAAGACGTATCCTCGTTCTTCATTCTCCCCTCGATAATGATCGGTCGACAAGAAGAACGCGACGAGATTGTCAAAATTATCGACAAAGTATCCAAAGGGCATACAACTAGCCATAAGCAGAGCCCGAACGTGCTCTCATCTCGATCTAGTGTATCGGATGGTCGTCCCGAGTCCTTGGATATCGCAGACGACATAAGCGAGCACACGCACACGAGCTCAGGGGAAAGTAAAAGCAATAGCACGGCAATATCTGGGCAAAATGCTCACCGGTTACACCATGCTCTATCATCCGCCTCTAGAGCAAGTTCAACCTCCCACGCGACCAAGGACCTGGCTCATACGGAAACCCAGCCGAAACCATGGAGTAAAAATACCTCGGCACAATTTGACTCTCAAAGCACAACGGGCGGGATGTCTACGAGCAGCGACACACAGAGGAGTACGTCTGAGGGTGCTGGCAGCATAAGCCAGAAGAACGTGCACAAGTTCCGCAGGAAGGGGCGTTGCGAAGTGATCTCTATTGCTGGCGCTGGAGGTCTGGGCAAGAGCCGCCTTGTTCATAGTGTGCAAGTTGAGGCTAGGAGACGTGGATACTTTGCCTCTTCCAAGTTCGACTCTGCTCAACGGACTCCGTTTGGGCCATTGCTCAAACTATTATCATCCCTTTTTAAGCAAGTCTTCTCGGAAAGCGACACTGATACGCCATTCCATCAAATTTTGAAGCATTACGTTAGGCCTGTTTGGCCAGTTCTCCATAAAGTACTCGGCCTCCCGGAATTCTTACTGGGGTCTGACAATTCACTGAACCGCCGGACATCACAGCTTCAACCGACGTACAATAAAAGTATACGCGCTGACCAGACTCGACGAGATTCGGCCAGCTCCCGGGTGAACCTGTATAGCATTTCCCTCGCTACTCAAACGTCGCAAGAATTTCTTCGGGCCGGTTCCGCCACAAAGTCAGCGAGGTTAATGAATACATACCTTGATGTGTTGCGCGTCTTCGCCCAGTACAAGTTCCTCTGCTTCTGCCTGGATGATCTTCAGTTTGCTGATGACGAATCTCTGGAATTGATATCGCAGCTCATATCTTCCAAGATGAAGGTTGTCCTCATTGTTACTTACAGACCGGAGGAGATGTTACCAGAGCTAATCAAAAGCATAATCGAACCCCCAGGGGCAGACGGGCTCCGTAAGCAAATATAATACCATCCGCAACAAACGATTATCTGCTAACACATACAAGAATACACTAAAAACGGCGGAGTGAGCGTAACAAGGATTATACTGAAGCCGTTGACCGAAGACGATATAGCCCAATACGTGGCCGAGTCACTACGCCGTCCAGCCGAGGACATTATCCCTCTTGCGGCAGTTATTCAATCAAAGTCGGCAGGTAATCCATTTTATATGCGTGAAATGCTTAGCGCTTGCAACCGGAAAGGGTGCATCTTCTATAATTACCAAAACTCCATTTGGGAATACGACTTGGATCGGATTTTTAGAGAATTTTCAACGGAAACGTACCATGATACCCTCAACGGCGACTTCGTTATCCGCCGCCTGAGCGAGCTGCCGGCCACAAGTCGATCAATTCTAGCGTGGGCCTCACTACTTGGCACATCATTCTCCTTTGAGTTGATTCAGCGACTGCTCAGCGGAGAATTTGATTATACCGATGATGACGAAAACGCTACAAAAAATCCCCCGTCGCCAGGCCAAGAGCCGGTAGCATTTACCCACTCTCAGAAGGATGCTGTTGCAGGCCTGCAAGCAGCGATCCAAGCGTATATTATAATGGCGACAGATGAAGATGATAGGTTTCGATTTGCGCATGACCGCTACATACATGCAGCGTCGTCTTTGGAAATGAGGAATATAGGGAAGATGAATTTTGTGATCGCCTGTACACTTCAAAAGTATTACTCGCTGGACAAGGTGCTGCAAGAGTCCACAGCTGCCCATATCTGCGCATCTGTCGATATTATAAAGAAACGGATAAAGCACAGGCAGTCATTCCGAAAGATTCTTTTTGAAGGCGCCCAAGCAGCGGCCGAGAACGGTGCAAGACCAACAGCAGCCAAGTATTACGACCATTGCTTCGCACTGCTCCAAGATTCCCCTTGGGATGACGATGAAGAGGATTGCTACTACGATGAAACCCTCTCCCTTCACATCCGGGCTGCCGAATGCCACCACTTCATGGGTCATTTTGAAGAGACAACCCGCCTGCTCAATATTCTCTTGGAACACGCGAAAACTGCCGTCGAAAAGTCTCCAGCATGGGTGCTACAATCTCGTATGTATGCTCAGATTGGAGACTCGGCATCAGCTTTCAATTGTCTCCGCGTTTGCTTGTCTGCGCTAGGGACAGATGCGGATGAAAATCCTACGTGGGAGAAATGTGACCGCGAGTTCGACAGGATTTCATTAAAGCTTGGAAGCATCGACCAAAAGGAGCTGAGCATGAGACCATTGGGGTGCAAAAGCTCCAACCTTGAAGCCGCAGGTGCTGTACTTGTGGAGATCATCGCCGACGCATTCTGGTCGGATCGTTTAGTCTACTACAGTACCTCCCTGGTGATGGTTGATACCTGTCTTACGCAGGGTAACTTCCCGCAATGCGGCCTGGCGTTTATGCACCTGGCTACCATCGCCATCTCGCGGTTCTCGATGATTGAATTCGGTAGCCAGATGGGTAATCTCGCTCAAGCCATGATGCATCAGTGGCAGGACCCGTATACCCTTGGCATCGGTGGCACGATATACTCGCTGTTTGTAGGCCACGTCCAAGCATCGCTGTCAGAGTCTATCGACCAGCTTGAAGGAGCACTTGAATATACTATTCAATCCGGTGATCGAATCTCGACTATATTGAACTTTGGCGTTGTGGCCTTACTAAAGCTCTTCGGCTCAGAACATCTCGCTGACATAGAGTCCTTCTGCCAATTCGGATGCGAAGAGATTCCAAACTGGCAAGACGACTGCCGAGGCGGCAGCATGTTGATCGCTGTCCGCCAAATGTGTCGCGCTTTGCAGGGTAAAACCAACACCGGGTCTGCTGACCACGTAATGAGTGATGAAGGTCATGATACCGCTGAATACTCAAACTGGATAAAATCGAGAGTCGGCGCGATGGGCGACAGACCGATCTTGCTCTACCAAAGTCTCCAAGTCGCGCCGCTGTTTTTGTATGGCCACTACCAGAAAGCTGCTGAGCTCTCGCGCGAATGCTTTGATAACCTAGACTCGGTCTGGTCAGCAAGAAACACACGATTCACGATGTTATTCTATGGGCTTTCTCTCAGTGGTCTTATCTGGAACAAGGCCCAGGATCCTCGTGTACCCGATAAACGATCGCTTCCCGCTGAAATTGGCGAAGTTCTGAAGGAGTTGGCGATGCTGCGGAAGAAGATCGTTGAGTGGCAGGCGATTAACGATGTTAACTACTTGTCCTGGTCGACTCTGCTGGACGCGCAGATAGCAGAATTGCAAGGGGATCATGGCTCTACGATAAGCTTCTACGAGGCATCGCTTGACCATTCTGCCATCCATGGGTTCGTTCTTGAAGAAGCCCTTGGTAATTACCTGTTGGCAGGGTATTTCCTCCGTCGTTCGGCACGCCGATCAGCAAAGTCTGCGCTCCGCGAGGCTATGGCTCTTTTCGGTCAGATTGGTGCAGTCGGTGTTGTCCAGCATATCGAAACAGAGCACAGCCTACTTATCCAAGGCCCCACGGGTAGCTTGCGAAGAACGGAGATTGGCACGCAGACTGATTTTGCGGGTGACTCGCCAACGGTGCAATTCGACGCCCTAGAAAATAGCGGAACTGAGGATCGAATGCACCCTACTGGATCCCCTTCAGAAACCAAGGGTGACCGGATTGATGCCTGGCAATTGAGCTCCGCGCATGACGATTCTGGATCCGGGGTGCCAGCATTGGATATGTTGGATCTTCATTCTATTCTCAAGAGTTCGCAAGTCATATCATCGGTATTGAATGTTGACCAGCTGCTGAAAACAATGTGCGAAATTATATTGGCAAACTGCGGCGGTTTGGCATCTTTGGCTGCAATTATAGTAGAAGATGACGACCCATGTGGTTGGAGTATTGCTGCAAGTGCCGATCCTGAGAATGGTGCCGTTTCTCATATGCCTGGGCTCCCGTTAATCGAGACGCCACTTGTGGCTTCGAGTGTCATTCTTTACTGCACCAGGTTCCGGGAAACTGTTTTCCTAACCGATCTCATCCATGACGAGAGATTTAGCAACGTTGCTGATCACTGGTGGGAAAAGAACCCTCTGGGCAAGTCGGTTATTGCGATCCCGATCGCTCACGGCGTAAAACCGCTCCTTGGTGTTCTTTACCTCGAAGGGCAACCAAACGCCTTCACAGACCGCAATCTCACGGTTTTGCAGTTGCTAGTCAACCAGATTGGTATTTCCTACTCCAATGCCCTGACCCTGAAGGCAATTGAAAAGGTTTCTGCTTCGAATATATCAATGGTTGAGTCGCAGAAGCGGGCTCTTGCAAAGGCAAAGGAAGCAGAGATTAAGTCTCGACGAGCCGAGTCAGAAGCTATTCGAAACGTCAAACTTGCCGAAGAAGCTGCGAAGGCAAAGTCTATTTTCCTCGCAAATGTTTCTCACGAGTTGCGAACTCCGCTTAACGGCGTCATCGGTAATTCCGAACTTCTCAAGGACTCGGATCTAAGGAAGGAGCAGGCTGAAATGGCCGACTCCATTCGGGTTTCGGCTGACTTGCTGTTGACCGTGATCAATGATATACTTGACTTCTCCAAGATGGAAGCCGACAAGATGAAGCTTTTCATTGTAGCCTTCAACGCCGACGAAATGTTACGAGAGGTTGTCCGATCCGTTTCCTACAGTAACAGAGACAAGAGAAGCACTCGAGAGGTGGAGATATTGCAGGATATCAACCTCCCTCAGGCACTGATTTACGGCGATCCAGTCAGGCTGCACCAAGTTATTGGTAACTTGATCGGCAACAGCTTGAAGTTCACGGAGAGTGGGTCTATAACTGTTGGCGCTCGGATGGACAGCGAGACGTCAGACGACATACAACTCACATTCTGGGTGAGAGATACTGGCATCGGAATTCCTCCGTCACAACTTGCAAAACTCTTCAAACCTTTCAGCCAAGCAGATGCCAGCACAGCTCGCAAATACGGTGGCAGTGGTTTGGGCCTCAGTATTTGCAAATCGCTGATCGAATCAATGATGAAGGGTATGATCAAGCTCGAGAGTACGGAAGGTGTTGGAACGACCGTTTGGTTCACCGTCACGTTTCCCAAGGCCAACCCGGATGCTACAGCAGGTGACAGCCAGACCAGCTTGGAGCAACGCGATCCCATGTCGAAGTACACGGAGCCCGAAGAGCGCCGCTCCCACCTACCTTTCGCCGACTTCAGTGATATCTCTCGGAGCGATCTCAGGATATGCATTGCGGAAGACAATCCGATTAATCAGAAGATTGCTATCCAATTTGTGCAAAAACTAGGGTTTAAGCACGTTGATGCATACGATAATGGCCTGGCAGCTGTCGAGGGATTACGGCAGAAGGCCAGAGAAGGCGTGCCATACCACCTAGTTCTAATGGATGTGCAGATGCCCGTGCTAGATGGTTATGAGGCAACGAAGCTTTTACGGCGAGATCCTAATGATGCGGTCAGGGCGGTTCTGGTGATAGCCATGACTGCATCGGCAATCCAAGGCGATAGGGAAAAGTGTTTGGCGTCTGGCATGAACGATTACTTGGCCAAACCAGTTCGCGTACACATACTGAAGAAGAAGCTGGAGCAATATCTTCGACAGGTAAGCTGAGCAGACAACACCATAACCCGTCGTGTATGCTGATAGAGAATCAGGATCCCATGCCTCTGCCAAATCTCCAAGCCGAAGCCAACAAAGTTACCGCTGAAGTAATGAATGCCCACAGCACATTTGTGCCTCCTGCAGCAGCAGCGCCACCGCTGTCTGAAACCCCCCGTCGACAGAGCCAGAACATGACCACACCGTCCGATACGTCTTGAGACATGCCTTAAATGCATGTAATCACCAACAAGAACATTTTACGCCGATATTGGCCGCGCCCATAAGCGCCACAAAGGCCAAACCATAGCGAAGCAACAGGCCGAACCCAGTTCACGACGGAAACTATCGGGAGGGGTACGCATGCCCCCCCAAATACATCGCCGCAAATAAACCAAAAAGGCTTTAATCGCCAATAGCGGCTTAAATTCAACTACTAACGATACCAAACCAACCTCCAAATACAAACCAGCGAATCAACAGTCTGGCATTATATTAGCGTGCAAGCGTGCAATCTTGAAGCGCCTACATATCTACATTTACACGGACGTGTTGCCTCTCCGACTTTTGCACGAGCGCAGGCGTTTATTCCCCATATTTATTTATTTTATTGTGTTATCGATTCTTGGGAGATGGGACCCACGTTCTTACATGAAGAGCAGGGGAGGGGAGATGACGCCAACGCCGTCTTACTATATGATGTACGTATTTTGGGATATTTACGGCCGAAAGATACATATACAGCGTCATAGAGAGCGGGTGGGCGGGTGGTATATAGGGTGGAGGGGGTAGGAAGGCATATAGGGGCAATATTAGGCGTAAAAGGCAGGGTTTGCGGATTTGTTGGGGGATTTTGGGTTGATGGAAATGCGTGTTGTTGGGAGGATAGTAGCTATGATACTCTCCAATTTGAAAATATGTCCCGAAAATTAATAATGATTTGATTTGTGTGATTAGATAATTGAATGTTCACTTCCGATATGAAGATGCATATGATTAATTATATTTTATTTTCTTTGTTTTAAATAAAATTTCATCTATCATAATCATACCACCAGCTAAAATATATCGTCATGATGGATGGAGTGGATGCATCTATACCAGGTCGCCCATTACCCCCCGTATATTCTAACCCTAGACCCAACCAGCACGCTTCCGAACTCCAGTCAAAAACAAACATAAATCCATACCCTCCAAAAAGCTCCCGTGTATCCGATCCATGACCCAATTCCCATACCAATTATAGTAGTTTATCCCCCTTTCAGGCCAACCCAGGCACCACGAAAAGCCTCTCCCTCTTCAAAAACACACTCAGCACAACCGCCAACGCACCAGCGGTGATGCAAATAATATAAGCCTTGCTCATCGCCTCAACAATGGCATCGAGAACCTGCTGTCTCACGGCCACGGGCAGCGTCTGCACGAACTTGCTTCCCACGCCCGCGATAGCAGACTGGATCTGGTCGCGCGGCACCTGCGGGAGGAGCTTTGCGATGCCCTCCTCGGCGCCATTGAGGAACACAGAGTTTGCGATGGCGATGGAGATCGTGATGCCGGTGATTTGGGCGCTGCTGATGAATCCGACGGCGCTGGGGATTTCCTCGGGCTTGACAGTACCCTGGGCCACGGAGAAGGAGGCCTGGCAGAAGGCGCCGACGCCGACGCCGAGGATGATGGAGTAGCCGTAGACTTGGGCGGCGGTGGAGGAGGAGTCGATGGTGTACATGAGGGCGGAGCCGATGACGTAGAGGATGCCGCCACCGAGGTACCAGGGCATGTAGTAGCCGTATTTGGAGAGGACGGCGCCGTTGACGATGCAGGCGAGGACCATGAGGAAGATGTAGGGCAGGATGCGGACGCCGGCTTGGAGGGCGGAGTCACCTTGGGTGAATTGGAAGAAGAGGGGGATCCTGATGTGGGTTAGGTGATGTTTGGAGGGTTAGGTGTGGGGAAACTTACATGTAGAGAGGGACCACAATGCCAGTGGCGGCCGAAGAGGTCTCGGCAAATAGGAGGAGCATGGTTCGGCTTCTGAGGAACTGGACGGGGAAGATGCGTTGTTCGATGGTGGTGAAGATGGCGAGTTCTTGTTGGACGGCGAAGATGCCAAAAAGGGAGAAGGTAACGACGAAGCAGGCAATGATCTGACCGCTGTTCCATGCGTAGAGGATGCCACCAAATGAGACTGCCATGATGAAGCTGACGAAAGCTCCCATAAGAAGGACGGTTCCAACCCAATCAAGCTCCTTGAAACGACGGAGAACTGGAACCCCCTTCCTCGGATCAGACTTGGGGAGCATGAATATGTAGACGGGTGCAAAGACGCCGCCGATGACCAAGTTGATATAGAATGCCCATCTCCAGCCTGCCGAAGAGTCGGTGAACGCGCCGCCAATGATGGGTCCGAGAACCGTGCCGATACCCCACAGGAGACCGGTCAGACCGACGTACATGGGACGCTCCTGTATCGATGTGGTGACGGAAAGAAGGGTCATGACACCAACGTACATGCCGCTCCCTCCAACACCCGCAATGACACGACCGATGATAAGAGCATTCATAGTCGGGGCCGCACCGCATAGCGCCGAGCCAACTTCGAAGATGACGAGAGCAATCAGATATGTAACCTTCGCTTCCATCTGGCCGTAGATCTTCCCCCATACCAAATTCGTGGAGGCTGATCCGATGAGAAAGGCCCCAGTGAGCCAGGGGAGCTTCTGGATGTCCCCAAAGTTGGCAATGATGGCCGGCTGGATGTCAGCAACGACAGTGTTGTCCAAAGCGAATAAGAAGATGGAGCTCAGAATGGCGACAACAACCAGTCCCCATTTCCAGCCAGTGACGTCTCGAGGTGGCGGCTCGACATGCGTTGGTTCTTGTTTTTCGATGGCGACGGGGTCGAGGTCGAGGTCCGTTACGGAGGTCGCCTTGGAAGTATCATGATCGATTGGCTTCTCAGCATTTAGGTGAACTTCTGGAATCACCCCCTTCAAATCCTTATTGGCAACATAGGTGTCTCCCGAAGTGGTCGACATGTTGTGATAGTTGATGGGTGGTGAGGAGCGAGGGATATGTCTCACTTGATAACAATGGCACTGAGAGACTGAAAACTGATATAGAGAGGACGAAAAGAGAGAGAATCCAGACCAGGGAGATCAACGATAGATATAGATATGAGAAAGTCACACAATAACCCCTGCGGGCCACATAACGAGAGCCCCTAGGCCGAAGAGCAAGGTGGCTACTGTACTACATTGATGGCGAGTGGAGAGAAACATGACACAAGACGGGAAATAAGTTAGCTCCGTTGCTATTACCATTCGGCGAAGAATCCTTTGGCATACGGATTCCCTGCCAGCCTAACAAACGCGTAACGGACTAGGAATGTTGGCGGCCACCTCTCGGCGGAAAATGGCGGAGGAGGTAGAGTAATGTTGAGAGCGTATGTAAGCGCCATATAGCGTGGATATGCGGTTCGGGGTAATGTTTTAGGGGAAAATACCAGCAAGTCTTTGGATGCTCCTACCGAGTGGAGTATAGGCTGAGCATAGGCTACGTATTGGGTGAGTAAAGGAGAGAAAGAGCCACGACGGCGCTTGCCAAGACATAACGTTATGGTGTTGTACATAACAGTTTAAGGTCCGTAAGGGTTGTTGTACACACTGTTTAAGGTCCGCCTCCGTTAGGGCCGTAAGGCCGGGATATTGATTAGTCACCACCTGAAGTTTGCGGAGAAGGGCTAATAGTTATCCCATCGCAGCTCAGAGAAGTCCGACGCAGCCAATCATCGCCGAAGTATGGTTTCGTACGTAACGCATTGACGGCGCCGACGAGCGATGGGCAGCATGGATGAACATCATCCCGCGTCTACAGTCGGTGCAACTCTATCCCGACTACACCATTCCATTCATTTATCACTCACCAGCTCAACATTAACTCACCACACCACTCACAACAACTCACCATTCAACAATCACATTCTCACTTCAACCCGCTGCGCCTTACTCAGCGGCGAGCTGTAAAACCTAACAGTGAATCCAACAGTAATCGTGCCTGTTCCTATTTTCGGGGGGGATCTGTAACATTGCAGATCAAACCAGACAGCACTCAAAACCACGCTCTCTAACTCCGAACATTAAACCCCATCCCATCCAAGGCTACCGCGCGTGTGCGTCAACCGCCATCTGCATCACCATTGCATCCCTCACCCTCCCGGCTTCCTCAAACCATGTATAATCCCACCGGTGTTTAGCTCTGAGCTCCTCCAGCTGTTCTTCCATCCTTGCGTTAATCTTCTGCCTTCTGTTATCTACTACTGCTTGAATCTTTTCCCGGTGCGATGCCGGCCCCATCCAGGCCATCTCGACGGCCTCGTCTAGCATTTCTTTAGTTGGTTCCACGCCACTTTGCTTGAAGCGCTTCACTTGTCTGGCACGTTCGCGCCCTTTCTCCTCCCCACATTGTTCATTGAAAGTCTTCTCCGCATAAGCTAGACATTTTCTAGCGATATCTGTAGAAGCCTCGGTCTGAGTCTCGAAGCGCATAAAATTCCGAACGTGCTGCATCGAATGCACAACGTCCATCTCGTCACGCAGCTCCTGTAGAGTTTCCCAGAAATTCTCATCAACGTTCTCCTCAGCCTCTCGTTGGAGCGCCACGGCAAGTGCCTTCTCTTTCAGAGCTTTCTCCGCTGGGCTTCCATCCTCAGAGTTCTCCAACTGGTCTAGAACCTCCTGGAGATCGTTGGAAAATTCAGCCTGACTGGCGCCTGCCACGCCGGCTGCCTGCCCCTTTTGCGCCTGAGACGCTGCGTTTTCTGTCCGCCACTGGGAAGCAATTAAGTGTGCCTCTAGCTCGATCTCCTTGCATTCGCAAGTCTTCCATTTGAGGCCACAAGTGTAACAGAACTGCGCCTTGCAACGACAGGTCATGTGACTGCATCCCTCGTCATGCTCGACGAGGGCATTGCATTTGTAGCAGCGGCGCCAGCCTGCGTTGATGGCGCAGCGTAGTGTTTCTCTCAGACTAGGATCCTCAGGACATTCTCCATCGGAATGATAAGAGCCCCGACACATCGTGCACGTTTTGTGGCGACAGTGGATACAACGTGCCAGGAATAGGGGTTTGTCCATTTTATGGAGCGGAATCCAGGAACCGCATGCCGGTTTAGAGCAGTATACTCGATCTTCGATTGGAATGGACCGTTCTTCGGCCATGGTTTGGTATCGCACCCTTAGCTTGCCAACAATGTTGCTCATAATTATTGGTCCTGGGATCTCATTCAGACAACATTTGGGTGGCCAGGCGGTCTCTGATGAGATTGAGTTCCTGGCAACTTGTTAGACTGAGAATCCAGCTGTAACAGCAAGAGAACCTACTCAATGAGACGGGTAAAGCACGAGATGCAGTAACCATGGCACTGCAACTGCACCATAGAATCGACACAAAAATTATCCATGCATGATACACATTCCCTAGTCATTGTCAGTTTGGTCCCCTAGTGATTGGTGATGGTGAACATACTCTGTTTTTGATGTAGGCTTGGAAGTAGACTCGGAAGTGCGCTTCGAAAAGAGCCCTCGGTTTGGTCGACTCCCAGGCTTAAAAATGGTCGTTATGTAGGAGCGGAGGTGACGCTGCCCCCACCTACGTGCCGACGACGAATTCTCCATATATGGGGGCCGGCACCCCACAGGCGCGGAAGAATCCATATTTGGCGGGTTTTCCTGGGGTTCTTCGACGGCCCTCTCTTTCCCCTTTGACATCTTCACCGGGAAACTCATGTCATGTTCGTGCCTTGGAGAGTTTTCAATAGGATGTTCTGAGCTCTCAGCAGCAGACTCTTTTATAAGATGTTCTGAGCTCCCACCAGCAGACTGATGCTTTTCCGCGTCAGGCTTTTGTTCTCCTAAGTTGGTCCCTGTTGGAGTGGGTTGCCGTTCCGATTGTGCCAATCGTTCCATATCTATGGCAAGCTGGTCAAGTTGACGCTGTTGTTCCTCCTTTGCAAGATGCTCTTCGCGGGCAAAAACAGCCTGGATATACCGTACGGAACCTTCCAGTATAGCTTTAATGTTATCAGAAGTTTCATTTAGAGGGTGGAATAGCTCTGGGGGCGGAGGTGAGGTTTTCCAATCCCCGGGAAGCATTCTATTAATGGCGTGCTCGTCATCCATTGTGTTTCCCTCCTTTCTTGTGAACGCTTTAAGGACTGTCTTGTTATATTAAGAGTTGTGCACAATATTGACGCTTATTTATATTGAGGGACACTCCTAACGTTCAAAGAACGCTGTTTTGTGTGTGGTGATAGGTATGAAAAGTGGGCAATAGCGCAGAAGATGCGGAAGATATGAGAAGAATAACGACTGTGCCATTGTCTGTGGGTGAAAGAGAAATATAGCTGGACATGATAGCCATAGGGGACCATATTCCTCGTCCGAGTTCTCAATAACATGTAGGCAAAAAGATGCGAGGCTCACACGATATTTCTCAAAAGTGTGGCGATTATACCTCCTGATCCAAACAAACACTAGTAAGCCCGGAGATTTTGACAGGGCAGACGATGCTAGCTATATCACCCCACATAATGAGGCCAGAACCCTTTTCTTATCTGAACTACGACCACTCAGCTCACTGGAGCTAAGCGTAGGGCGAATCAAGCTGAACATGTGCACCAACCTTCTGATACTGTTTGGCAGAACCTCACATATCCACGTCCATCACTGATGGGTACGAGCCTTGGTATCCAGACATATTCAGCCTCAAATACCAATACGTGAGTCGATAGGACGCTCCGTAGATTGCAAGACATGCGATTGTTTTGTTCTCCGATGGGAAGGTTGGCGCTACATTGGGCCCCTGAGATAGCGCAGAACCTAAATTTAAGCTGATGGGAATAGACCATGATGCGTATGTGGCAAAATGAACAACCAGGCTACTACAGCCGCCGGTCGATTTCTCCAAAATTATTGGCAATAGTGGCAAAGTAGTGAGGAGCGGTGCATCAACCAATCAACAGATTCCGGTCTCTAAGACGTCCTAGACAAAAAGGGCGCCGCTAAGTATTACAGAAATAGCGTTGGGTTTGGGACCATGCACAAATGGAAAGAGGGGGCGAGGGACATGAAGATCTGGACAAAAGGGGCCAAAGAGGGCGTCAAGAAAGGGGCGTAGTATTCGCCGTATGTGAATTATCTATCTGCCAAAACGCATCTGCGCATTTGCGTAATTATACAAAGCGCGGAGAAACACTTGATATCCAACACCCTGGTTATCCTGCACATTATAAATCTCGGTAAGGCTGATTTGCCACGGTGGGTAGCCGTCAAGTTCAATCGTTGGTCCGAACAAAATAAGGAGTTCCGGTCCACTCATGACACTTTCGGAAAGCTCAGCGTCCACCAGTTCGACGCTGATATCTTTGGGTGTAATCTTCGATCGCTGGGACATCTCAGTGAGCGTCTTGGTCAAGTCGACAATTGAATCTTCGCCGTCCTCTTCGGAGATCAAGAGCACCGAGAGTTGGCCAAAGGAAACCGGGACATCCGCATCGCTTGGTGGCGTTGTTGGGGATGACTCCATAGATGGAATATGTGGCGCGCGGATAGACAGGGCGGGGTGTTGGCGACCGAAATACGATGTAAGCTTTCGAGTGACGGCTTTATGAGTCGTTGGAATGTATCCTTTTAGGACGCCTGAGGGAGTTAGAACTGGCATGTAGCAAGGGATCAATATAGTACATACCTGTCTTCTCATAGATTGACAGCATGGGAATTCCAACGCATGCGCACCACGCGCAAACCTCAGCCACTTCATCCAATAGCGTCTCGAGCGCAGCACCCCCCTTTCCCTCCTCAAGCTTCAGAATCACACTCAAGTGTTCCGGTAGCCTCTTCAGCCCCTTCACATCTTTCTGAATGAGTAAGGGTGTTCGGTGGTGGTAGTATAGAACAGCAAAGGTGCGGTCCCTAACAGTATGATAGGCTTGTCGAAGACGTATGAATATAGAGAAAAAAGTATGTATAATCGCAAACACGAGGACGTGTAGCTGATGCTTGAGGAACTTCCGTACGCCAATTATCGGTCTCGGCTGCGTACTACGAAGTGTTCGCTCATCCGCTTCTCCAGTGCCCGACCTCTTTCGTGCATGTGGCTCTGGAAGAAAAGGCTGGCTTCATGTTAGAACTGAGATTCGAGTTGCTGGCAGCGTTTGAACTTACGGCTATGAGTTTCTCTCGTTCTGCCGGCGTTAACAGACTATGATTGCTCTTGGCATCTTTGCGGTAGATCTTCAGTTCTCTTGTTGCTTGAGACATCTGGGAATCTTTGGAATGTATTCCAAGTCGAATTAGAAGGCTGGTGGTACAATTATAATACACGCAAAGCCCGGTCAACG
This sequence comes from Pseudogymnoascus sp. BL549, assembly GCA_001630585.1. NCBI lineage: Eukaryota > Fungi > Ascomycota > Leotiomycetes > Thelebolales > Thelebolaceae > Pseudogymnoascus > Pseudogymnoascus sp. BL549. The sequence continues at coordinate 24,736 of LNAR01002034.1, read as the reverse complement.
AGGCTCGTATTTGCCTCGGATAGAAAGATGACGTCTCCAAAACTGGACGAAGTGTCGGTTCTTGGCGTGCCTATCTTTGCAGGGGGCGACTTTTGACGGCAACGTATGTACAGTGTGGCTTAGTGTGGAGCCCCGTGTCAAGATAGGCGTATGTACGGAGGCTGAGGTATGTTGCGCTTCAAACAAAAATAAATGCGATATCTGTACCCTTCTTGTCCACGCAAGCGTCCAATATTTATTGCGGTTGACATCAGCGCGGTACGTGCCGAGAATAGCTAGGCTGTTTTGGGTCGAGATAGCTCGAGATTGGGGTTCCCCACGGTTTCACGCCCATGCCATGGACGATAAACGGTATACGATAAACGCGAATACCAGGAAACAAGTACTCCTTCGGAATCACTGGTGATCCCGAAACTCTGGCCAATGCCCAGGTCTGAACAACTGCTTGTGGGATCCTAAAGCTACTGAGCTTCCTTGGATGCAATGGCGGGAGCCCCTCCAACTGGCAGGTCCATATTCCCTCGTGGCCCCAACTTCAATTTGGAGACCTTTTCAGATACAAACTTTATCGTGAAAGATTTTGTTGAGAGCCTCTCGGAGAGCGCAGTACCAATCAACCGGCGCTCTGCACCATCGTCACAGCAAGCTTTCGATCCCAAGCCTCTGATCCGCGCCTTCGAGGGTACGTGTTCCTTATAGCTACCCATCGGTTTAACCTGACACTGATATGTATAGGCGCATTATCGCAGCTTGCGACCCTATCTGACGACTTGGAAGAACGCGAGACGGAGCTTCAAACAGCGGTGCGGCGAGCAGAAATCGAGCATGAAAAAACGCTGGACAGCCTTGGGAGGAAACTGGACCAGTCGATCAACTCATATGAAAAGCTCGAGGGATCCTTAAACCAAGGAGGGATACAGGATAATGAACGAAACGGTCAGACAGATGCAGCAGGAACTGTCGCCGTCCAACTGGGCGAGAAGCTGGAGGATTTAGACAAGCAGCGGAGACGTGCACTGGACGCCCAATTCTTGATCCAGTGCTGGCTCGAGGTGAGCGATACTGGCGAACTCTCATCCTTGGAGGAGGTACGAAGGCAAGGAAATGGGGAAGGCAAAGTCCGATGCGCCATTATAGCCAGACAACTTATGAGAATCAGCCAGAGGCTTGATCCGAAATCATGGCGACAAGCAAACGCAGGAAAGAAATCGAAGGGGGCCACGGATGAGCCTGAAGAGACCGCTGGATACAACACGAAAGAGCTGATAGAGAAATTTTCGGAGACTTTGGAGAAGGACCTTCTCACACAGTTTGATGTCAGCTATCGGAAGCAGAATTACGATAACATGATGGAATGTGCCAAAGTGCTGCGGGACTTTAATGGCGGTTCAAGTGTCGTGGCTTTGTTTGTCAATCAACACCAGTTCTTTATCGATAGGAACCAACTGATCACGGAAGAGGTGGTAACTGATGGCGAAACGTGGGATCGGCTTGCGGATCCAGACGTAGACCCTCCAGGAGTTGAACCAAGCTTGCAGTCTCTTGTCGATGAAGTCAAGATTGTTATGCAGGAGGAGTCATTCATCATGAAGCGTGCATTCCCGTATTACGATGTCGTGCTTGCGAAGTTTACTCAACGAGTGTTTCAGCAATCTATACAACAAAGGCTGGAAATGGTATTGGAGAATGCTGACACTATCTCTTCTCTGGCATTCCTAAGGTCACTGCACGCCTCGAGAGCCTATATCAACGGGCTTGTGGAAGATTTAAAATCCCACGGCCTTACTGAGCACCCTGATACTTGCTCTGCGGCAACAACGCTGGTGCTGGAACAGCAGGTTGACGAACTCTTCATCCCCTATCTTGTTGGCTCATCATATATTGATCGAGAATGCCGGAGTCTGGAAGAGCTTTACTCCTCGTTACTGTTCAAATTTACCATATATCACTCCAGGCGGAAGAAGACTCCTACTGGATTCATGGCTTCGCTGGCCCAGCAGGGTACTCAGCTGCTAGCGACCGCCAAAGACGCCTATATTGATAGACTGGACTCATCTGAGCTTACGCCAACTCAGAAAGCCATGATGTTGAGAGTCGCCGGCTTAAAAGGAAATGAAAACAAGAACGAAATCGAGGTCTCTGAGGAGGATGGTGTTCTGAGCATTCCTAATGCAAAGCGCATGCTAAAGTGGCTGGCAGAAGGCGTTCGCAGAGCTCTTGAACTTAGTGGTGGTAGCGACACCCCGAAGGATGTCTCTGTTCTTCTAAGTATGCTTTTGACGAGCATGGGCCAGGTGTACGTGGAGACTGCTTTGGACGCTGCGAACGACCAAGGGTTAGCACAGGAATCGTCCAAGGTAGAACCCGACCTTGCATATTTCCCATCGTTGCGACAGGCAATCACTATTACAAACTTGATGAACCGATTCATCAACACGGTTCTGATCCGCCTCGCTGAAACCAACACAACTGTCAGACGCGACATGGAAAACAAGACGAAAGAAGCAGTGAAGCGGATGGAAGACAAGACAAGTGCCATCGTCCAAAAAACTATTGATGTGGTTGCTAGTTGGGTCACGAAGGTTCTCGCAGGCCAAAAGAAATTGGACTTCCGCCCTCGCGATGCTGACCTCGATGTTGGCCGTGGCGGAACCAGTTACCTCGAGCAGCTGCAAACACCTACGTGCGCAGCTATCTGCACATTCCTTACTAAGACTAACCATGTCGCGGCTCAGGCTCTCGATGGGCAGAACTTTGAGATTTTCAACTCCGAGCTTGCAATCTGCATTCGCGATCTTCTCTTTGAACATTTCAAGAAATTCCAGGTCAACGCTACAGGTGGTCTAATGGTAACTAAGGACATGTCCAAGTATACGTCTACTTTGAAGGAGTGGCGACTAAAGAAGGATGTTGAGAGCAGCTTGGACATTCTCAGCGACATAGGCAGCATATTCATTATTGGCTCGGAGGCTCTTAAGGAGAGGTCGAAGAACATCCAAACAGGACCTATGAACAAGGGCCTTGATAAGCCGGACTTCCGGGCCTTTGTGAGCAAGAGGGATGATGCGAGTAGTCTTGGCATTCAAAGGGTGCTTGCCGGCCTATAGATTAGTTTATGATGGATGGCGTTGGGATAGGACTGGGCCCACGGTTGGGGGTGCATGGCGCACTGGACACGAGAAAAATGATCGGTTTAACCATTTGTATAAACACATGTTATAGTTGAGATTGAACTTCCTTTCGATCCTATTCTAAATGCCCTATGTTGTACAGTCCTGCCAATTCTAGTTTCCCTTTACGCCAGTTGTGACTCCTCTTGCCATGTATATTACACTATGCCGCTGCATCTTGTTCGTCGCATGCTAAGTTCACTGTGTCTACGGTAGGTTGAAGCCGAAGCCTGCCATGCAGCTCTTGTATTTTTCGATCGTGCTGGCGCAGTCCTTCTGGGCGTCGTTAGATTTGCTGAAGAGCATGCACTCGTCGCGAATGGCCTTCTCATCTTTGCACACGCAGCATGGCTATGGAAGGTTAGCTCTGTCGGCGACCATGGGGGATAAAGTGAGCTTCATACCTTCGGCTTGCTTTCGGACTTGGGTGGCGCCGCAACACTCGCGTTGGCTGTGGATGCTTTTCAACAGTTAATAAGCATACTTCCAAGGGCGATTGATTGGACTTACGAAGCTGGATTGATGCTGAAGACATTGTGGTTTTCTATTTCTCGATAGTAAATGTATGTTGATGTGAGCAAGTTTTCTAGATGGATATATGGCGGCATTGGCCAATTTGTCAGCCTGGTCTCTGGTAGCCTCGGGGTGTTTCCGCGGCGCGGAAGAACATATCTCCCGAATTGGGCACTGTCATTTAAAGTTATATCTATCGTAGGCGCTACCCCACCAACCAAAACTACCCCCCCTTTGCAAGTCAACAGACCGACTTTTTCTCAAACTTCACAACACCTTCAAGAGCGCGAGACTTATTTCTGTCCTAACGCACATCTTTTTGAATAAACGCGAAAATGGCGAACGCAACCAAGGTTTTCTCCCTCGAGGGAAAGGGCATCAAGTTCAACACCGCCGAAGATGTGGAGCCTCACATCAAGGCTCTCCGCGAGATGGAAGACGTGGAGGAGGTGCGCCTCCAGGGCAACACCGTCGGAATCGAAGCAGCTGCCGCCTTTGCTGATGTCCTCCGCACCAAGAAGACTCTCCAGGTAAGTCCCACCTACTCCTTTTCCCACCATACCAGGTAACTAACACAACCCGACCAGGTCGCCAACCTCGCCGACATCTTCACCGGCCGCCTCCTCTCTGAGATTCCCACCGCCCTCTCCTCGCTCCTGACCTCCCTCCTCGAGCTCCCCAACCTCCACACCGTCAACCTGAACGATAACGCCTTCGGCCTGAACATGCAGGCGCCGCTCGTCGCTTTCCTTTCTTCGCACACCCCCCTCCGCCACCTGTACCTCAACAACAACGGTCTTGGTCCCCACGCCGGTATCATGGTTGCCGACGCTCTGTCAGAGCTACATGCTAAGAAGGCCGCCGCGCGTGCAGCCGGCACCGACGTCCCAGACCTTGAGACCGTGATCTGTGGTCGCAACCGTCTTGAGAGCGGGTCCATGCTCGCGTGGGCCAAGGCGTTCAGCCTGCACACTGGTGTACAGGAGGTGAAGATGGTGCAAAACGGAATCAGGACTGAGGGGACTGTGCACTTGATCTCCGACGGTCTGCGTCATGCTAAGGGCCTGCGTGTGCTTGATCTGCAGGATAACCTGTTTACGATTCTGGGAGCGAAGGCGTTGGCGAAGGCTGTGGGAGGATGGGGGGATATTGAGGAGATTGGAGCGAGTGATACGCTTTGGGGTGCTAGAGGAGGTATTGTGTTGGCTCAGGCGTTGGCGGCGGGGAAGAACAAGAAGTTGCATACTTTGAGGATGCAGTATAATGATATTAATGCGAAGGGGCTGAAGCTGTTGACGGAGACGATTAAGACGGCGCTGCCGGCGATGAAGAGGGTGGAGCTGAACGGAAACAAGTTCTCCGAGGATGATTTGTCGCTCCAGGAGCTGCGCGAGCTGCTGGAGGAGAGGAAGGAGAAGTTTGGGGGAGATGTGGTGATTGAGGATGATTGGGGAATTGATGAGTTGGATGAACTTGATAGCGATGAGGAGGAAGAGGAGGAAGAAGAAGAGGAGGAGGAGGAGGCTGAGGAGAGGAGAGAGAAGCTGATTGAGGAGCAAGAGGAGGCCCAAGAAGAGCCAGTGATCCAAAAGAAGGATAAGGAGGTCGATGAGTTGGCGGAGGCTCTGGCTAAGAAGGCTGAGATCTAGAAACGCATTCGAGGACGAGAAAGTAGATAGAGGCATAAGACGAGGGACTGATGATGGCGTTGTAGATGTTGGTGTTGGTCTGGCTAGGTGATGGGGCCTTTTTTGCGTTTAGCGTAGACGAAATGCATATACCATAATTCAACAGACACGACTGCACGAAGGTTAGAACGGCTAACCTTGCGGCTCTAAAGAAAATCCTCTGGGCCTGTGATGCATTGTAATATGTTTACTACCCTGGTACTTTGCAGATGAAGAATACGACAACGGAGAAATAAACGCAAATATGTGGTGGAGAATATCATCATATACAAATAATCGGTATAATCTATAGGTACCACAATTATCTCTATTCCAACCCTCTATACCTTCGCAAAAGCAACCTCAGCCGGTATCCTAAAGCTCGCGCAAAACATCCTCTTCAACGGCGCCACATCCCTCACATCATGCACCCTTACCTTCCCTTCCGCCACCTCCCCAACGGCCTCCTTTCTCTTCCTCGGATCCCCCTCCACCTTCTCCACCGCGCCCTCAAACTGCATATCCACTCCCAACATCTCACTCACAATCCCCGAAATCTCAATCCCCTCCTTCACATTATCATCCGACTTTGTTGAAAAGCAATGTACATGCACCATCGGCAACCTCGTCTCCGTGTGCGGCGCAAACAGCTCTTCGTGGCCGGCATACAGGCCGCGGAAGGCGGGAAGGAAGGTGAGCGCGCTGGCGGGGAGGTTCATGACGAAGTGGGAGATCGTTTGGGGGATCGCGATTTCGGTAGGTGGGACAGGAGGGGGGCGGACTGCCGCCGACCGCGACATGCGCGGTTGCTTGGAGGGGATGGAGACTTTGTTGTCCCCGGACTTGGAGAGCGCGAGAAGGTCCTGCGCACACTGGTGGATGAATTTGTGGCCGTCGGTGTTGAAGGCGCGGATGTATGGCTCGACTTTGTTGAGGGTCGTGGCGTCGCGGAGGGCAGCGATGCTGGCGGGGTTCAGGTCGTTGGCCCAGACGAAAACGCCCTTCTTCGCGGCGGGGAGGGCGAAGGGACCGACGCCGGCCATGACGTCGCAGACGACTGATCCGGGGGAGAAGAGGGCGACGAGGCGGCGATGCTCGGTGTTCAGGCGGCTGTTCCAGTAGACTTGCGAGTAGTCGAAGCGGAAGGTGCAGTCTTCTTCGCGGATCTCGACGTTCATGTCGTCGACGCCGGCGAGGAGCTCGTAGGAGAAGGTGCGGAATTCGGATTTCTCGCCGACGTCGTCGACTTTGTTGATTACGGTGCGGATGGTGGGGTTCTTGTCCATGAGGACTTCGGCGATGAGGTTCTTGTAGGGGAGGTAGGCTTCGCGGATGTTAAGGTGGGCTAGGGCGGGAGGTTTGTATTTTGTCTTGTAGGTTAAGGGGTAAGGGGGGACATACCGACGTGGCCGACTATACTGAAGCCGACTGGGATCTCTTCTTGTGAGTCTTCTGGTAAGACGGATTTCATAATATCAACTAGACTCTGTTAGTAGATAGCCCCTGGTTACCCCGCGTGGCTTACTTACGGTAATTCCAGTAATTATAATCCAAAGTCAACTCAAACGGCATGACACTCATCTCCTTCGCCTCAACGGCCTGCTTCAAGATAGCACTCCATGTTGTCGGATCCCCAGGTTTAACCTCAGGCTTAAGAAGCAAGCACTTCCCCCCGTTCGCCGCAAGCGCTGGATCCGGGTCCTCTCTGACCGCCGACACCCTATCCACCCTCAACAACTCCTTGCTCTTATCCAGCTTCCCCCTCGACGCCGATATGAGTTTGTGATCCGCTATCCGCGCCGCAGCAATAGGGAATGTCCGGCTGAAGAGGCTCCGATCCAGGACAGCGGTTGCGGATCGGATGATGGGGGGCCGGAACATGTCGTTTGCGCTGCCACTTTCGACTGACTGCTTTCCATATTAGCCTAGGTACCATAAAGCCCGATTTGACAACACTTACCATTGTATTTATGAGGGGTAGATGTTTGGGGCGTTGCGACAGCGCATCTTCAAGAAATTTGGCCTTGCGGTTGGCGAGGCTGACGCGCTAGTCGCGAGGCTGTGGAAATATTTATTCAGCCTCGAGTTGGAGGCCACGACCGCGCGGATAAGGGTGAAACGTTGTTGACGTATCACTTTAACAGGACCTTTGATGCGTGTCGGTGCATTGCTACATCGTGGGGTGCTGTGTGCTAGGGATGCGGATTCAGACATGTAGGGCTAGCACATCCGCGAGAGACAGTCGGGATGGCGTCAACCTGCATTGATACTATTTACGGCGCTGCACGTTACAAGTTCTGTCATCTTACAGGTTCTGTCATCCCATCAAGTTAATCACGGTGTTCCAAATCACAAACATCACTTGTGAAACCCGGAAGTGAGCAATTCCAGTTGATTGATTTGTGAAACGAGAAATCCGCCTCGTTCCACCAACTGGCCACTCCTCTTGCCAACCAATATGGCGTAGTGCAATACTATGATACAGGTTGGTTTTTTCCTCAAGCCACCCAACAAACAGAAAACAAACAAAGTTTTAAATACATGAAGAGGTAAAGTTTCTGCGCCCACCATGCATGGAACAGCCCATCTAAAACTCCCAAACCACCAAACACCCAGAAATGAAGAGCGGGTCCAATACGCGCCGCATCGTGCAGAACGATGGAGAGAGACATGGACGCGAAGTGAGTCAGATAAAAAGTGAAACAGAGGGGTTGGAAGAATAAAATTGCATATTTAATGCCCCAGCGCGTGAGAGCGCGTTTTCCCTTTTTTGAATTGATCATTTGAGGCGTGCTCATTTAACGTTCCAGCCAGATTATGGATTATATGGTACAAGAAGGTAGGCGTTATTGACGTGGTATATTTTGCGAACAAGGCGTGGGTATCATGACCCTTCGAGGGCCGACAATGCGAGAACATATAACAAAAGCGTCGCCTTGGGGAGGAGGGTGTGTCTTGGTGCGTAGATGGTTTTTGTGCGAGGCTCCCCGAGGCTAGCTCATCACAACCTTACTTTCTGTCCGGTCAACTTGAACCAGAGAACAGCAACGATCTCCTCCTTGAACAGCTCCCATGGGTTGCGGTTCAGCAGGTTGCTCAGTTCACGGTAGTTGTACATCTCTCCCCAGCAATCGCGTCCCCACTCGCAGCCTGCCATGTTGACAAGGAAATCACGGCCCTTTCGGTCGTAGTGAATGAGAGGGTCGTTTCCGTTGCTGTTGCAAGCATCAGGCGGGAAGGAGTTTGCTTTGCGCTGTTCAATGAAAGCGGTGTGTGGCCTGATCCACGGCTGCGAAGCGTACATGAACTCCAAGGCATCCTGTTCCTTGTGCTCCCATTCCATATGCTTCTGCTCGTAGGCTACTGGGTCCCACCACACGTCAAGCAGGCGGTCCGTCCATGGGCTGCGCTTGACGAAGAAGGAGCCGAGGTTGAAGCCACTGCAATCCTGTGGCACAACCAAGTTGATAGAACTGGCCTTTCCGTCGCCCACTGGAGACAAAGACTTCTCGTCCAGGTATTTATCGGTGAAGGGGTGGGTGATGTTGAGGGGGTTGTAGTGGTTAATGTCTCGGTAGGTGTTGGCTGCGAGGTTGTTGAAGATGTGGGATTGGAGGGAGTAGGATGGCTCCATAATGAAGGTGTTTAGATCCAGCCACCAGAACCTATATCTGTCAGTATATCAAGGGCGCAAAATATGTGAATTTCACCCACCATTCAGCATCAGGGTACTTCGTCAAGCAGTTCCTGATGGTGTCCACCTTCTCCCAGCTCTCGCGCCATTCGTGTGCGTATCGTTTCTTTGTGCTCATATCCACAATCTCTAGGTCGTAGCCCCATCTCGCCGCGTATCTCCGCTTGTTGCGGATGCTGTCTCTTTCTATCGCCCATTCACGAGGCCCCTTCCATTCCATCACTCCTCCTCCTTGGTTTGCTGCCAATATGATAACGAACTTCTTGCCTCCTCCCAGTATTGGCGCTCTACGCCAGTAGTAATGTAATGCTGTGTAACCGTTAGAACTTGCCAGCTTTGCCAGATTGCACAAAAACTTACGAGTGGTGTAAAAGAGAATCGTCGCAAAGATTAGTCCAAAGACGATCAAAAAGCGCAGTCTGAACTTCTGGAATGTGTTTATAGAGAAGTTTGCGATCCGGCCAATCTTGGTGTGTCTGTTCGGCATCCACCGGCCACGGCCCAGCTTCTCCTTCTCCGCGTACTTCGAATCGTCCGGGGTGACCACAAACTTGGGCAAGCTGCTCGAGATGTTGCGCATGTGTCTACTGAAGAAGCCATTGTTCTGTGTCGAGAAAGAGGGATAGCCTCCATTGACCTTGGAGCTCTTTTTCCTTGCACCGTCCCACGTCACGCTGTTGCTGTTCGCATTAGCCCCGCGCAATCCATTGGCAGGACTCGCCCGCCCGCTGGTCTCGACATAGTTCGTCGTGAGCCCTGGGCTGGACCACCCGCCGTCCTCGTTAGGAGACGGCGACCGTGAGAGCGACATGGAGGGATTGGAGGGATTGGGTGTGCCTGTTTGTGTCTGTTAGCAACAGCTTCTGGGGGAACGGTTTGTTATCGCTGGGGAGGGCGTTGACGTGCCTGGAATTGGAGCGAGTGTTGAGCCTCCGCGCCCTCGTGCTGAAGGATCGTTCGCGTCCTGGACGTTGAGGGTCTGAGGGATGTGAGGAGCGCCGCCGGTTGCCGATGATCTCCGTCGTCGATGTGAGAAGGATGAAACTTGCGACGAGGACGACGTCGAGACGGGGGTGGAGGTAGCCAGAGCGAAGGCTTAAGATGCACCAGAGGGTCGGGGACCGTCTGGTGGTTGTCGCTGTGGCTGATGGGACTAGATGTGGTGCTCAAAGCACGAACACAAAAGATAAGCGACTATAGTACGTACGCCTCGTCCTCGGGGCACTTCGAGGGGGGGGGGCGGCAGGGATGCGGATTGCGGTCGATAGAAGATGTACAGCGTTCGTCAAAGTACAGTATGATGATGTGTATGAGTGTATGATATGTACAGTTGGCGCGCGGATTGCAGTAGTAATGTCTCTCCTTTGTCTAGCGCAGCTTATGGTTCGGGTTCAGTTGCGATAAAGACAGTTGTAAGATTGTTGAAAGCGGAGGAAGAAAAAGGGTTCTCCTAGGTTGGCTTGTACTTGAGTATATAGCTTTTTTACCCTCTTTTTCCCTCTTTAGATACCTTTGCGCTGTACGAGGAAGGGAGTACTATAGTAAGTACACCGTAGACGGTACTCCGCAATGTTAATAGTAATCGTCGCAAGGGGTTAGAGTGACAGTGAGTGGCTAGATGCTGCCCGGTGGTGAAATATTTGGTTGCTGTGGCTTTCGTATTCGACCGCTTTTTGCTAGTGCTAACCTTCTCCAGTGCCTCCAGTGCATCCAGTATGGACGTTTAGGCCAGTAGGGTGGTTGTTGGCGGTGTTGTACTGCACGGTGGTATGGGGTTTGTATGGTTGAGTGGTTCAGCGCTGCTAGTAGGCGCCGTAATAGTGTGGATGTTGCGATCAGCCCGCAGCTAGAGGCAATGGGTACATCCAATGATTGCGATGCTTTCCCCCCTCAACCAGGCTTATCGGCAGAGCAACACGAGGGTCTGAAATTGCAAATGTAAAAAGTGAAAACGTATATTACGGGAGCATACTATAGTAATCATGTAATGTGGTCGGGGGTCACTTTATATGTAAGGAGTAGTAATGGACAGAGTACGGAGTATGCACTTCAAATTGCTGTACAAGATAGTACGGGGAATCAAAAACATTGTTAAATAGAGAGTAGACAGACATACTCCTGAGAATACTCTATAGGGACCAGATGTCTCCGCTCCCAACATTAGCATCTCCTTTTCCAGAGACACAACGAGATTGCGATGATTTTTTGTAGTCGATGTAGTCGATTGGCAAAGGCCCTAATCTAGCTTACATGGTTGTTTTCGCCGAGAGCGGCATTTTACTGGTAGACGAGCGTGGACTAAGATGGAGTAAGAGGCCAAGTATTACGGTAAGGAGAAGAAAATGGGAGAGAATGCCATCCCCTATTTCCACACAATTACTCCTTTCCTAGACCAAAAGGCTGTTTTGTGGACACGGCTGCTCTCATTTTGGTACTTGGCGGATGTCCATGCCGTACTTGGTATACCGATCGTCATTTCGTCCCCAAGCATGGGTCCGTGAAAATGGAGCGCCACAAGTACGGAGTAGCTCATGTAATTTCGTCAAAACCTTGCTTCTTCCGCTGTCTTCGACAGACGATAAAATGCACCACCTATCTGAGCTGAGCTGGAAACTGCAAGGAGCAGTGCTGTAGTGCTGTAATCGTCAGACAAGCAGTGGACACGTCTTCCTTCTGTACTGTTGTTTGATACCATGGGTTGTTGGCCAGGTATGACAATAGAGAGATGGTGAGACGTTTCCAGGATAGTCATGTGACTAGTGGCTCTTGGTAAGACTAATTTGAATCTTGGGTTCACATACTCGAGCACTCCAACAAATGGAGCGGCAGTCGATACTTACCCTATGAGTACGAGCCATGTCTTGGGTGTGCTCGGCGGGCTCGGCGGGCTCGGTGGGACGGAAACGGGGGTGCGAGGGAGAGCAACATGGCAAAGCGGCAAAGGGCTCGGCGAAGGGACACATCCGTCGTTGTTTCCATTTCAGCCGCCTCGAGCTTCCACGTGCAAATTCAGCGCACAGAATAAAATGGCGGCGCGTACCGTGTAGCGCAGTAATGTAGTGCCGCAGAGAGCTCGGATACTGGCAGTACTCGAGAAGCGTCAGTACAATTGATTTTGACGTCTGGGAAGTTCTTAGTCACGTGAGGATGCCACGCTCGCTCGTAACTGACTGGAGCGAGCAGACATAGAATAGCTTCCCCTCTATTTCCGGATCCTCAAATCCTTCTCTCGTGTGGTCTGGCCACTCTCTACTCCGTATTGTGTGTATGATGAGCATGCAAGACTCGCGGCCAATCACGTACCTCTGTTGACCTGTCATGGAGAATCGACAGCAGGCATGGGCTACATGTTTGGGCGGCTAAGCGCCAACCATTGGCCACTACAACATCCCTTTAGGCCCCATACAGATGGTCGGCGCGTATGTCGACCTCACCTCCTACAATCAGCGTCAAACATACGGCCTGACGGCTGGCTTTTTGGCCACTGAGTGCGCGGCGATTGTCGCTGTGTGCTATGGATAGAATAAGTATGGATCAGGTGGGACAAGCCGCTGCATTCCTTTCATTCGTAGCTAGAAGCGTAGACGCGTCCGAGGCATTTCAAAACCGTAACTCCGAACGCCATCGCTTGTTCTTTCATCTCTCTCCTCTTAAAACTTCATTCTGGTCTTTGTTTCGTGGCCTTGTTACCAGTGTGCTCTTCCGTTCCTTTCCTTGTTTCTGTCTCTGTGTTGCCTCTTTTCGCCTGACCATGGCAAGCCTCGACGGACAATAGCTTGCGACAATAGGAACTCTCCCATACCTTTCGTTTATTCAATAGCTTTGTTCTCCAGCACTCCTCCCATCAGTCTGGAGACCCCGCTCTTTTACTTCAATATATTCTCGATACTTTCAATCTTCGTTTATGTCAGACTTAGACAGTCATTAAAGCATCTCTCACGTCGATTCACACACATTCACTGCCACAACAATAAACACCACCACCACGATTCATTTCACGTCCTCCACCGAAGCCTTGACTTGCACCCACAAACTTTGCTAGCTACTCAAAGCTCAACCTGCTATTCAAACGATTATATACTTGGAAACCAGGACCAATATGTCGAACACTGCCCGGTTAGCAGTGGCTCAACCAAAGCATGGTGCCAGCTCACAGGGCAATAACCAAAGCAACCCATTTGATACTCCCTTTGATGGGCAGGATTGGGACGAAGAATCACTTGACGAAAATGGCACTGATAGCAGATCCGACGTCTCTCGCATGACACAGTGGCCGACATTTTCTAACGTAGCCGCCCCGCCAATGCCAAACAAACCTCAGATGAAGACGAAGAAGTCGGTAAAGCGCTCTTCGGTAATCAAACCCACGAGAGAAAAGTCAAAACACCGTCAAAAGAAACAGAACCAACTGGCCGGCATCAAGCTCAACACAAACGTTGCACGCCATCGAGCTCTCGCTCCAGCAGTTTCGCAACCACAACAAAAAGCGGCTGGACCGTTACCTGCGGCTGATACTGCTCGATTTGTGGACCTAGCTGCTCTTCAGTCCCTTGAGAGTCGGGCGGCGGCTCCGAACAATGGAGGATTTTGGAAGAATCTCCTTGGCAATGCACCAAATCCTCCAGCAGCGGTGCAACAATCCTCCGATCTCCAGGCCAGATCTAACGATAGTACCGTAGCAAAAGCCGATCCGATCTCTGGATTTGCCAACCGCAGGGCAAAAGACTTACGGCCTCCTTCTCTGACTATGGAAGGAGATCTATCCCCGAACGACAGGCCAATAGTTATTGGAATATCGATACCTTCGGCCACCATGCAACAGCATATCACAAGCCCACAGACAGCTCGCTCGGAAACGTCCAACATTCTAAATTGCTACGATTCACAAGCCCCCAGAGAAAACGCTCCAGAAACACCAGTCATTGTCATAACGCCAGCCGAGGTGTCATACTGGTCACCAATCAGTGCAAACACAGTGACGCCGCAGTCAAGGAGAGCTGCGTCAAGTGTGTACTCACAATCTACTAGTTATCCCTATACGCCAAACCCACAAGAAGAAATACCTCCCATGCCTCAAATAGCGCAATCTGTTCTAAAAAGCCAGAAAGCTGGAAGGGAGTCCGTCGGTACGATCTTTGCGGAAGATGAAGATGATGACGAGGTCCTGTCTGCTCGACCCAAGAAACTCAGGATAGGGACAGGTGCTATTTTGGAAGAGGATGAGCAACAGATTTTGACAAGGAAAAATCGGTCCGGATCTGATGGTAGTGAGAAGAGACCCAAGAGCATGCTTTCGCCAAATGACCGCAGGACGTCGAATGGTTGGTGGAATACCATTCTCTCACCGTTTTTAACTAGATCCAATACCGTCAACTTTCCACCATCTGGCAGACAAGGAGACAGCCCTTCGATTCCGGATATTCCGACACCCGACACAAAATCTGGCAACGGTGATTTCCGCTTTTGGGAGAAAGCTCTTTCACCAAAATCACCTTTGTCTTCAACAACTATCGCGTCTGATGACTGGTGGGACAATCGGAATACTATTGATGGAACGCCGAAGTGGGATGGAACGGACTCAAAGTTCAAGGATGGAATTTACACGTACAAAGCCGAAGAGTCATACGGGACGCTTCCTTTGGCCCTCTCACGTAGCACCCGGGCGGCAGCAACTGCGAATCGCCCACAGCAAAACCTGGATGTGAATCCCGACAATGGAGCGGGTGAGCTTCAAAGAGATCAGTCCTTGGCAGTGCGATCAGACCGAAGTTCGATACTCAGTCCTGCTGACAGGGAAGCACCGTTCATGCTCGATGACCCATCAGTAATGTCTGTGGATCGTTCAGTCACGTCTACAAGCACCGGAAACCAACAGACTCCCCAAAGCTCAAGCACCGCGCCATCAGCCATGGGCACCATATCCGCGGCGGCACAATCCGAAACTCGCGGGCAATCAGAGAACACACTTAAGGTGGTCACGCCTGCTGCTCCACCACCATACTCTCCACCACGACCAGGGTTCCCCAAATATGCAGCTGTCTACCCACCCGGCCATAGCTCCTCTGCCCAGCAACCTCAGTCTCCTGGACCAGTCTCTCCCGGCCTGCAGCAAGCAATGTCGTCTACCGGCGCCATTGCACTGACAGAAGTCCCATTGACCCCTGCTACACGAAGAGTTATCAACTTGAATTCGGGATACCCGACTCTACCACGGCCAACAGCTGCCCGAACGGTCAACCCAGTGGATCTTGAGATAGCGTCAGAAAAGGCACGCAAAATTGATGCGAAGCGTCGGAGACACGAGAAAGAAGAGGTCGTTGCCCACAAAGCAGGTGGACTCTGGCGCGGACGGGGATGCATCTCCAACAGAGGCTGTTATGGGAGAACGGGGCCTGAGGGTCGAAAGCGAAGAAGGTGCTGGCTTGGTGTATTTGCGGCGCTGATTGGGCTTACGATATTAATCGTCGCTCTTGCGACTCAGCTGCACAAAACCACTCCGAGCGTGGAGGTTCCGTCGCAGTGGGTAAACCTGACAGTGTTCCCGCCAATGTACACTGGTGTTTCAATGGTATCATCTACAGCAAACAATGTGGCGAACACGGGCTGTGTCTACCCGAAGACTGTCTGGAGTTGTGCTCTTCCGAAAGAACTTCAGGCATCGGTTGCCCCAAACAAGCCAGAACAGCCGAAACTGAAGCTTCTTATCCAGTGGGATAACAGCAGCGCTGCAAACGCAACCTGGGGTGGTCCAACGGGGAATGTGCCAGGGCGTAGGTCTGCTGGAAATGCAGTCAATGCCAGTCAGTTCTTGAAGCGTTTGGCACTCAAGGCTAGACAAGCAGTCACATTTTCACCCTCGCCTGCTCCGCCTAGCGTTGCAGAACAAGGTTTCCTGGGCAATACGACAGATGGCATTGTATCTGACAACAAGGTCGGTGAGCGAACACCATTCTACATCAGTTTCCTTGATCCTCAAGCAGCAACCAAAGCTTCAACCAAGCTTTCAACAAGACAAGAAAAGGGAAATGGAACCGACGACCCCTTGGACTTCAGCAAATCCCTCCCTCCCCCAGAGTTAAAAGCCGATGGCACTGCCGCAGCCGCAAACCTTCTTCCAACACCTGAGCAGCAGCCTCTCCGGCTCTTTGACCGCGGGCTTCCCACAGAACACTACGGATTCTACAGCTACTTCAACCGCTCCATCTTCCTCAAGTCGACCGCCCTACTCAACGCAACGAACTTGGGCGATGGCGAAGTACCAGATGATCTCCACGGCGGTTGCGCAGAGTCCGAAGCACGTTTCCGTTGCACCTGGCAAGAAACCCGCTTCCTAGTTCAGATGTGGACCAGGAAGGACACCAGCGCCGCGCTGCTCAACTCGACAAGCGCATCCAGCAGCAGCAGCAGCAGCGGGACCGTAACCACCACGATTCTGGGAGCGAACGCAGAGCTTCCGTATCCAATCACCATTACGACTGATAGACACGGCGGCGATCCAACGAAGAAGGGGGTGTTTTGTTATGAGATTGATGAGCGCGAGAAGGTTGTGGCCGGGAGTGGGAAGGTGAGGCCGGAGATTAGGGCGTTTGGGGGGACGTTGATCAATAAGGCGCCGAATGCGTTTGATAGTACGAGTAGTGATTCGGGATTGGGGGGGTTTGATGGCGGGGATTCGGGGTGTAGTTGTGAGTGGGCGAATTGGCATCCTGTTGTTTGATGGAGGGGCTTGAGGGTCGGAGGGGTTTGGGATATATTTGGGAAATGGAATGGGAATAGGAAATTGGAGAATGGATGGGGGATGGGGGCGTTATATTTGGTGCATTACACGGAGCATAGCATATTAGATGGGTAGATGCCTTTGTACGAAAATCACACGATGTTTGAATATCCATGAATGGACTGGAAGTCTCTGAAGCATCATTGTCCTGAGATTTTTGTTTTCATAAGTTTCCTCCGCAATTTTGTATTCAACCCAGGCAATCTAGTATGCCTGTATGTCGCCAATCTGCACACAAGCCGCCCCGGCCAGTCTGGAAACGCCAACACCTCCCATGCATTTCATAACCTACTCATAAGAACTCCAGTATTAACCCGCGCCCCACCCCACATCACCTCTCCCCCGCCGTCTCAACAGTCCCTATCTTCAACCCCCTCGGCCCTTCCATCACATAACCCCTAGAGACAGAACAGCACAAACCATCTATCCATCATACCCCCTATGCTTATTAATCTCATTCAACAGCTCCTGCAAATCGTCATCGCTAATCTTATCCGCCAAGCTAGGCACGAGCGTCTTAGCTTCCTCCGCCAACTCACAGCACAGGCTGCCCAGCTGCGCGCGCTCAAACTTGGCGAGTTCTTGGTGTGCGGAGAGGAGGCGCTCGACGGCTTCGACGTTCTCCTTGCGCTTGAAACGGGCGAAGTGATCGAGGTATTCGAGGGTCTTGTTGAGCATCCTGTAGTTCTCGTATTAGCCCCTTCATTCCCTCTAGCTATCACCCTTATTTTCTCTTTCTTCCGAGGGTTTTTGTACTAGAAGTGGAGAGGGGGGGGACGCACTCGCTGTCATTGACGCGCTTGGAATCCTTATCCATCTTGCGCTTCGCGACGAGGGCATTGATGACCAGCGCTGCTTCAGAGTGCGTCAGCGCGTCCACGTCCTGGAACTCGCCGAGCTTGAGGTCCGCGCCGGCCTCTTCGTCGCCCTGGGGGGGTGCGCGCTTGCGCATCGTTTGCGCGGCGTTGGTGGACATGTTGGGTGGGGTGGAGGGGTTCGGTTTGTCGGGGTGGATGGAGGGGTTGTATGGGGGTCCAAGTTAATGGTTCGTTGGTAAATGGCGTGTTATTCGTGCCAACGAGGGAGAAAGTGAGGCGAGGTGAAGTGGACGTGGTTGGGAGGTGAGGGGCGTGGTGGTGGAAGGAAGTTGGGCGCTTGTTTCTTTATCTCGTCGTGGTGAGGCTGCTAGAATTAATCCCTGTAGACGGGATCCGAAATCTGGGGTAGACGCGGCGGCGGTGGGTGGTCCCTCTATCGCCAAACGACTAGTAGCTCCCACGCCATGCGCCGATTGAGTAGGAGCACTCTATGAATGCACGAACTTGACGACAGCCTAATGATCGGATCTTATATGTGTTGGAATAGCTCGTAATAGCTATTGCGGGAGTTTAATCATAACGCTGGGAGCCTGAGCGGGCCGGAGGAGTCGGTCAAGCCGTTGCTATGTAGGAACCCCCCACTCCCCTTGGACAGCATGGGATGCTGTGGTCGAGCAATGCTTACAAGTGGTATAGGGTCGTCTTTGCGCTTTTTATTGTCAATAAGGCTGGTAGTCTGATATACCAGCGCGATTTCGCGGAGGGGCTGCAGAAGCTCAGCACAAACGAATACATTATCCTCGCTGGCACATTCCACAGGTACGCCTAGCCTTCCTCTCCCCGACGATGTCGCCCTCTCTCGATTCTTCATACCTCTGTAGTATATAATCCAGGAAACTAATAGCCGTGCAGTGTCCACGCCCTCACCACCCGCCTTCACCCCCTACAACACAACGCCCCCCGCGGTTCATTACTCGATCGACCCGAACCGCCCTCAGGCATTGAAGTCCTGGAGACGGAGAACTTCCGACTGCAGTGCTTTGAGACGCTGACGGGAACTAAGTTCCTGATATTCACGGAGCCGACACAGCAGAATGTGGATTCGATCCTGAAGAAGATCTATGAGTTGTACGCGGACTACGTGATGAAGAATCCGTTTTACCAGGTCGATAACCCGGTTAGATGCGAGGTGTTTGATCGGAAGCTGGTGGGATATGTGAGGCCGCTAAATCATAAGTAGAGGGATTGTGAAATGGGATTAGGGGCGAAGGTTGCCGTGAGAAGAGGGGTTGCGGTGGGTGCTTGGCGTTGAGGCTGGGTCATAAGGGATTACAAAGTAGAACGAGGATACTATTATAGACTATACGGTAAATGTGGAATAGCAAAACGATTGGGAATTGCAAGGAATCAATCCACAGAGGTGATCAGAGCGCCTGGCCATCCTCCATTCATATGATATCAGTTCTAAAGTACATGCCGAACGCCACCTGCAATGCCCATGGAAATACCGTCTACTCTATGCAGTATCCATCTTATCCGGGTCATCCGATTTATCGTCCTTCTTGGCCCCCGAACCGGACCCGGACGCCTCGCCGTTATTATCCAGCAAAGGCTTTGACTCCTCATTCTCTTCTGATATCCCAGGCATCGCCTCGTTCTTTTGCGCCTCCGCCTCTCTCTGGCGCTTTTGCCTCGCCTCATCCTCCTCCATACTCATGCGCAGTGCGAGCGCAAGCTCGGGGTCTGCCGATGGGTCGAAGCCGAATTCGAAACCGCCACCGCCAGCTCCGCCCTCACCACCACCTCCTGCTCCACCACCGCCCGATCCATCACCGTTCAGAATGGGGGAGGCAATCAGCTGGTCGCTCAGAAGGCCTGGGCCAGGTGGAATGATGGTAAGGTGGGATCCATCTCCGCTCTTGACGTTCTCGTTGAAGGCTTGGAGCTTCTTGGTCACGTCATCATCGATGTCACCGAACGCAATGAAGTCGATCGCCACGTTGTGCTTCTTCATCTTCTTGGCCAGCTTGACGAGGCTCTTCTCATCTTCTGCGATGGGGGAGCAGGTGAATACGATTATGCGCATGCGCTGTGTGTTGTTCTGGCGATGCTTGAGTGCAAGCTAGGACAAGTTAGATCGGAACGACGATAGATGCGAGAGGGGCGAAACTTACACCTGCTATTTGAAGGCCAGTTGCCAAATGTGATGTCCCCGAGATCTTGCTCTTTGTCCTGTGAAGTCCTTCCAAGATCTTTCCGTGGTCTGTCGTCAAAGTCACCAGAACTTCTGGACCCTTGCCACCCATGCTCATCAGACCAACCGACGACTCCGGGTTGCCTTGTGTAACAGCTGAGAAAACCATAGAAACAGCATCGGCTTGCGCTTCGAATCGTGTGGGCGTGTAATCTCCATTTCGACTGCTCTCACTGTTGTCCACCACCACCATCACTGCTTCGAGAACCATTCTGGCGGTTTGTTCCACGCGAAATTGAGCTGAGCAGTATCGAGTATTTGAAGAGTAGTATATTAAGGTAGTACGGCTCGTTGATATTATGTCGTGGTTGTGTTGTTAGGCAGAGCTTGGGTTGTTGGGGTCATAGATAGAGCTGTCTGATGTTGCGGCTCTAGGCAAGGTGGACCACCCTTGTAGCTTACGAACTCGCTTGTGCCTTCTGTCTGTACGTACCCCGTCACGATTACAAGCTCTGGGGTTTGTTTACCTCGCGAACCTCCTACACTTCTGCATCAGGACCCCAATAACCAGACCAACCCACAATTGTTTACAAATTCCGAGTTAACCAACGCGCCTCTTTGCTCAAATATTTTGCTCGCTGGCTTTATTAAAATTTTGACAATCTAAAAGATGGCACCTACGCGCCAGCGAAAGCACGGAAAGTCAACAGAGTCGGAGTCTTCAGTAGACGCAATGGACTTCCCAGCACCTCCCCAGACCATACCAACAAAATCAAGCACACCGACGAGGACACCGATAAGACGGAGTCCTACGAAGAAGGTCCCGAGAGGACTCACCGCGAACCAGAAGCAAGCGCTGCTTGATAACCTCCAACTCGAGAGTAAGTTGCAAACATGGATTATGACCACCTCTGGCTCCCGGACTTCGCTGACAGATCCCAATAGTCACCGAGCGTGCTAGAAAGCTTCGGGCTCAGTACATGCTTCAAGCGCAGGGCCTTCGCACCAGAATCGAAATCAGAGTAAACCGCATTCCCACAGGGCTCCGCAAGGCGAAGATGGGCGACCTCCTCCTCAAATACAACGAGGCGAAGAGCAATTCTTCAAATGCCATCTTACCAGGAATGACTGCACGAGGTGCCAATATTGGCTCGCCGTCCAGAAACCTCCTCCAAGAGAACCAGAGAAATGCCCGCAACAGCCCCTCGCCCATGCGCCAACTGAAACGCCACAGGTAAACACGCTCTACCCTAGGCACTCAAGCAGATACTAACAATCCCCAGCGGTGAAATGATCGATAAAGAAAACGAAGACCTCTCCAACCCCAAGAAGCGCGCCAAGGCCGCACCGGCACCCCGCGTCGCCTCTCGCACCAAACAAGCCGACCAAGTCCTCTCACCCCGTTCTGCAAACTCCCGCAACGCGGTTCGGCCACGATCTCCCATCCGGCCCCCAACTAGCATGGCGCGCCCGGCATCACCAGTCAAGCTGCTGCCTCCTGGTGGAGGAGCAAGCTATCTCACAAGCATGGTCGAGAAGGCGAAATCGACCCGTGCAGCAACGGGAGCTTCGAAAACGGGGACTTCTGCCGTGGGGAGGCCGAAGAAGCCGGTGGCTGCGCCGGCCCCTAGAGCGCGTCGAGCCAGGCCAAGCAACAGCAGCGAAGCGAGTGATGCGAGTGCGAGGACTACGATTGTCAACCGGGCTCCTGCGGCGAAGAAGGAGCCTGCTAAGAGGACGGTTATGGGGGCTCTGAAGAGTATGGGTGCGAAGAAGACGGCTGCTACGCCTGCTACGTCAAGACCGGCGCCAGCTGGGAGGGTCCTGAGGAATAGAGGTGCTGCATAATGGTGTGAAGCTATGCAACCTCAGCTTCTCGGAGGTGCTTTTCTACAACTGCATATAAAGAGCATCGGTTTGCTGGTATTTGAACGGAGTTGCGGTCTGGCAACGCTTACTGGAGGCATAAAGCCAAGGAGGACATCAAGGTGGTATTGATTCTTCACCTTTTTGGGGTGGGTTGTAGTCTACCATCGACAATGTCTCGAGATGGACATGGCATCGATTCCCCACATTTGTGGGTTGTAGTCTGTCATCCGCTGATTCTCGCACGGGTTAAGCCGACAGTGGCCGTTGCAAGCCTGGAAATTCGAGGCGTAAGAGGAGGAAATACCGGTGGAAAGGAATATATTGGATATTGGATGGGGGATTATACGGCTTGTGTTTTTTTGACTGGGTTAGCGGCAGGCGTTTGGGACTGGAGCTAATGATCAAGAATGGCTTATGGCCGGATTCAACGGATGTGAAACATAGCAGGGTCGACGAAAATGAATTTGTTCTTGCCTCTGCAATGTTCTTTCTCCCCCGGGTTTTAACATTTAGCCCTCCCCCTCCTGCCTAATCTAAACTGTCAACTTCATTGTCATAGGTGAGTCGCCTCATACTTAAAGTTTCAATGGGCTATATAGTTCAAATGGTTTACTTCTCGTCTGCCTTTACGATTTTATCTATCTCTTTACCACAGAAGCGAGGTTATATTTTGCAGAGCTCATCTGAGTAACAGAGTGCTCTAGCGCAGACTAAACATTGCTCTCTTGCCAGCGCTACTAGAGATATGCACATATATGGTCTCTCATTTTTGATCTAGCATCGCTTACCACTGAGTATAAATAGTCGCCTCTAAATTATTACCGCTTTGCTAACGCCTCCCCCAACACTAATGCACTTGCAAGGGTTAATTCTAACATGACAACTTAAGATATCTAACACCGATGCACTTGCAAGGGATAACTCTTAACTATGGCAAACAACTTATCCAACACCGGTGCAATTGTGAGGGTTAATACTAACCGTGGATACTCGCTAACAGCTTATCCAACACCGATGCACTTGCAAGGATTAATTCTAACCGTCGATACTCGGTAACAACTGACCTACCGCCGATGCAGCTGGAAGGGTAAATATCGCCCTTAAAGAAATCTCTTTCTTGGATATTGCGTGCCTATTCTAACAAGAGAAACTCCAGGCTCCTCCCGTCTTCTCAATATACATACGTAGCTGAGGTGTTGTATGCTGATCGTAGCCCCAGGGGGCAGGTGGATACGATGTTGGGATCGTCGTTGTCACAGGCCACTGCCAAAGTGATAATTGCGGCCGTCACGGGGATTGAGAGCCAATCTGTATGGCGATCCCCGGCGGCCCCCAATTGCCCCCAACACTACGGTCTTCTAGTCAAGGCAGAACACTTTTTCCCTGTGGAGATTGTTGGAAGAGATTCGGCTCGGGCCCCATTCGGCTTCGCCAACGACGAGGGCGAAATACGGCGCCTTGGTCGATCAGTTTGTCCCGCTAAGGCGAAAGCCTTGGCAACCAACAGCCTCCGTAACTTCCTACCTATCTTGGACTTCCTTCCCCGAGTAAGACAATTCCAAGCGCTTAATGCTCGTACGTCCTTCCTACTTGAAAGTCTTTCGCTGCGCGAAACACGATGGAACATTAGTCAGCGAGGTAAACATTCGTCGAAGCATTTCTATATAATGCTTGTCTGCACACCACTGCATTACACCGTATTCTGCACGCTCGCAATAATTCACAATGTTATCCTCAACCCACATCATACTGTTACTCTCCTCGATTGCTTCTCCATGTTTCGCGCAAAACTTTAGTGATACAGTGTGCGATAAAAATGTCATAACTGCAACACTCAATGCGACGCTCTCAAAGGAGGGCCCAGTCTGCGGTTTGTCACTTGGAACAAATCTCGATTTCTCTCAGTGCTGCGCCCCAAACCAGCCGATATACACTACAAATGCATGCACGTATGTTGAATTTTTTTTTCGTGTCAAATTCCAACTTCCTCATTGTTAAGTTTGAGGAGACATACTGATCAGTGGTACTGTACCATAGCCAATACTGTCTGGTAGACAAAAACCAGACAGCTGGTTTCAGTGATTGTGCTCGTCTTGTGGCACGAGATCAAAATCTCACTCTCGGCATTTCAGGCTGTGACAGTGGGGCTGGGAGAATCGGGCAGATGTCTTCAGCGGGAGCAGTCATAGGGGCTGCCTTCATAGGGTTGCTTTTGGCCTTTTAAGTAGAGATTCAAATGTATTATGTACGGCACTGGTCCCAGAACCCACCTGCTGGTGGTATTTTTGGCTGGTAAAAGGCCATTTGGGATAATGGGGGAAGGGCGGAGGTCGGAGGAATCAGAACTGGCACGGAGGAGTAGGACAGTGTCAGTGAGAGGGCAGTTGGAGAAGGACAAGGGGGACGGATTAAACCGAGATGTCCAGTTCTCAGGACCTACAATACAATACATATCTAGGCCCATTTGGTACATATCTTTCACGGCACTGCCGCCCCTCTCAAATGTGAAAGCTTAGATCCTATACCCAATCCATAAATTCATTTCCCCACCTCTTCTATCTACCCTCCAGGGTCACCCCCCACCTACGGCCCGGGCGCCGCACTAGCCCCCTTCTTCTTCTTGTCTTCCACCAACTCAATATTATCCCCCGGCACCAGATCCCCATACTTCTCAAGCAAGAAGTCCTCAATCTCCGTGCTCACATCCCCCTGCACGACAATCTCCTCGCCCCCACTCGCCGTCTTGGTAACGCTACTCCCCGTCGCGAACTTCTTGCCGAAATCCTTGCTTACCTTCTTGAGCTCCAACCCGAAGGCTTCGAGGCCTGACACGGCGGTCACGTATTTGCGCTTGTTGCGCTCGACGCGCTTGATTATGACGCGCGAGGCGGCGAGAGCGGAGGCGTGCTTCTGCTCTGCTTGTGCAGCTTTGGCCGCCTTTTTGGCGGAGTCTTTGTTGGCGCGCTTCTGGGCGTCGAGGGAGAGCGTCGAGGTTGCTGCTTCGAGGGCGTCTGGGGGGCGGGGGGTTAGCTGG
>LNAR01002033.1:0-46028 GCA_001630585.1 Pseudogymnoascus sp. BL549 | reverse complement strand
GCCTTACAACGGATTCTGTACGGCACTGTACCAACAATTCTCTCTACTTCTGCCCCATCATTACAGCGTCACATCGACAAATCCCACACCAAACTCTTAGAGTCTCCGAGCCGTCTCCAATCTCGACCGTGTCTTCTCCCCCAGTACGCTTCGTCACGCTCCATGGAACGATAATATAATCCCCCACCCACCCTGTCCCCCAATCCACGAGCCAGGGCTCACATCTCCCATATGGACTCCAGCTTTCACAGCACCGTGATGCAGCGGCCTCAGGATGAAGAGGACGAGCGCCTGAGACGAGAGCGAGAGCGAGAGCGGTTGAATCACGTCGCGAACCAGAATTCTCCACTTCCACTCTACGCGGGTCAATCGCCAACCCAAGCCGTTTACAACGGCCCATCATCGTCCTACTCTCCAACAAAGAGCCTTCCGCGTCGACCAAGCTTCACCAAACAATACCATCATCCACCACCAACCCCATCATCGCAGCTTCCTCCGCCACAGGGATCTGCACACCGTGCGCCATCGGAAGCATCCCCTTTGATCCCACCTGCGACTCCTTACCAGAGCTCAGAGTACCACTCGGCACCACGCGATAAGCCTACCAGCAATTATTACGACCCGACTTCTGACTCGGGTGAACCCAGACCAGCAGACCCAACCCGGCACAACGGCCAAAACCCAGCACCTCAGGTGAGTTCGCTGACGCAAGGGACTATCATCGGCATCAGCCATCTAACTCGTTACTTTTCCAGCAGAACAATCGCGACTCCTATACCTGGTCCCAGACCGGCACCGAATCGAGAAATTATCGGAACGGCGCCTTCACATCGCCAGTGAATGCGACCTTCCCAGGGCCTCAGTCGCCCGGCACATCACATTCACACCCTCCGAGCCGGCTGGAATCGACTGCCCAGTCGCCCAGCGTGACGGCGGCCATGGAGACTCCGGTCGCGAGGCAGAATAACGGGGTTGCTCCTGTCTTACCCGCAGAGCCAACGATGGCTTCACCAAGCGTATGTTTCCCATCTCGGAGAGGCAATTGCGACGCGACAATCCCGAACAATTCACGCGAGGATCCGAATTCAACTGACAACTTGCTACAGAAACCGACGCGAACTACAGATCCAATGTCCTTCTCGAGCATCCTTACCGAATCAGCTCCTGCTGCCCCGACTCCTACGATGCCCTCCTCGCCACCTCCGGCAAAGGTGCCCAGAAAGTCGTCTCGAGCATCAATACCACCCCCTCCCCCGGCCGACGAGACTCCCATAAAGGAAGAATCGCGTCGGGCGCCACTTCACGCCACAACACCCGTCTCTTCATCTCGCGTCCCAGCAAAGCGACAAGCAAACGGAAGCCTCAAGGGCAAGAAATCCGTAGCCGAACATGACGAAGAGATACAAGCTATACTGGCCGAGATTGATGCGAATGCCAGCGACCTCGAGACATCCGAATTCGAAGATGAAATGTGGCTATTCAAGGCTCGGTGCCTCAAACGCAGAGTTGAGCTCGACGAAGGCGAGGAAAGGCGACGGAAGATACGCCGCCGAAAGTACGTCGACGACATGACCTCTAAGCTCATGAAACACGCCGAGACCGGCGAAAAGCGATATCGGGAGATACATGGTGAAGAGGCAATTGCGTCGGTACAGGAGAAGGAGATCCTGGC
This sequence comes from Pseudogymnoascus sp. BL549, assembly GCA_001630585.1. Taxonomy (NCBI): domain Eukaryota; kingdom Fungi; phylum Ascomycota; class Leotiomycetes; order Thelebolales; family Thelebolaceae; genus Pseudogymnoascus; species Pseudogymnoascus sp. BL549. The sequence goes on along the minus strand of LNAR01002033.1, from coordinate 44,356 downwards.
CGAGAAAGAGCGCAAGAAGGATATGCAACGGAAGCGTCGTCGGGAGAAGACCGTCGCTACGAACCTTGAGCAGAAGGAGGCGCTTTTGAAGAAGGCTCAGCAAACTGCTGATGATAATGAAAGAAAGAAGCTGCTCAAGGAAGCCGAACGCGCGGAGAAGAAGGCTCAGCATACAAAGATTATACTTGCGCGAGGCGACAAGGGCCCCGAAATCCGAACCGTGTCACCAATCGAGCCAAACTTCTCTGGAGGCACCATGACTACATTCGCTGCTGAGCCAGAGACTTTCACCGGAAAGGGCAAAGGCAAGGGCCGTGGTGGTGCTCGCCTGCGCAAGTCCAAGGAGCAAAAGCAGGCCGAGAAGGACTCTGCGGTTGCTGCTCAAGCTGCGATCGATGCTGGCGAGGAGCCCGCACCGCCGCCACCGAGCGAGCCTAAGATTCGACTCAAGCTGGGACCAAAATCTAAGGAAGAACCCAGGGAAGAGTCGCCAGCAGTTATCGAGCCCTTCGTTTCAAAGACATACAATCAAATCTATGATCAGATATGGAAGGACATTGCGAAGAAGGACATCACCAAGGTTTCCAAGATCGTTACCGATTCTCAGAGCGTCAAGGCCTCGAATTTGAAGAAGACTGCCATCCTTGCATCCAAGGAGGCCAAGAGATGGCAGATGCGCACCAACAAGGGCACCAAGGATCTCCAAGCACGTGCCAAGCGCGTGATGAGAGAGATGATGTCTTTCTGGAAGCGCAACGAGCGTGAGGAGCGAGATCTCAGAAGACAGGCCGAAAAACAAGAGATTGAAAATGCGAAGAAGGCCGAAGCCGACCGTGAAGCGAATCGCCAGAAAAGGAAGCTCAACTTCCTTATCTCACAGACGGAGCTGTACTCCCATTTCATTGGCAAGAAGATCAAGACCGATGAGGTGGAACGGTCGACGGACCACCCCGACGTTGCTGTTGTCAAGGACGCCGAGGGACACACTCACAAAATCGATGTCCCCGAGAGCGCTGCCGCTGCTGGAAAGGTCACCAATTTTGAGGACCTTGACTTCGATGCTGAGGACGAGTCGGCGCTCACCGCTGCGGCAATGGCCAATGCTCAGAACGCAATCCAGGAGGCCCAGAACAAGGCTCGGGCGTTCAATAACCCAGAGCCAGCTATGGACGAGGAGGGCGAATTGAACTTCCAGAATCCCGCAGGAATGGGCGACGTTGATATTGAGCAACCAAAGATGCTCCACGCTCAACTGAAGGAGTACCAGCTGAAGGGTCTTAACTGGCTTGTCAATCTATACGAGCAAGGTATCAACGGAATTCTTGCCGATGAGATGGGTCTGGGTAAGACTATCCAGTCCATCTCTGTCATGGCGTACCTTGCCGAGAAGCATGGAATCTGGGGACCTTTCTTGGTCGTCGCTCCAGCCTCGACTCTCCACAACTGGCAGCAAGAAATTACGAAATTCGTGCCCAAGCTCAAAGTTCTACCTTACTGGGGTACTGGTGCTGATCGTAAGGTTCTCCGCAAGTTCTGGGACCGAAAGCACATCACCTACACCGAAGATGCGCCATTCCATGTTCTCATCACCTCCTACCAACTGGTTGTTTCGGATGTCGCCTACTTCCAGAAGATGAGATGGCAGTACATGATTCTGGATGAAGCTCAGGCCATCAAGAGCTCGCAAAGTTCGAGATGGAAGAGTCTTTTGGGTTTCCACTGCCGTAACCGCCTGCTGCTGACTGGTACCCCTATCCAGAACAACATGCAAGAGTTGTGGGCTTTGCTGCATTTCATTATGCCTAGTTTGTTCGATTCCCACGACGAGTTCAGCGAGTGGTTCTCCAAGGATATTGAAAGTCACGCGCAGAGTAATACAAAGCTCAATGAGGATCAACTGAAGCGTCTGCACATGATTTTGAAGCCATTCATGTTGCGTCGTGTCAAGAAGCACGTGCAGAAGGAGCTCGGCGATAAGATTGAGTTGGACATTTTCTGTGACCTGACCTATCGCCAGAGAGCATACTATTCGAACCTCCGCAACCAGATCAGCATCATGGATCTGATCGAAAAGGCCACCGTTGGTGATGATGGTGATGCAGGTACTTTGATGAACTTGGTCATGCAGTTCAGAAAGGTCTGCAACCATCCAGATCTCTTTGAGCGTGCCGAGACTACATCGCCATTCTCGTTCGGCTTCTTTGCAGAGACTGGCTCGTTTATGCGCGAGGGCCCGCTCATCAATGTTGTATACTCTACGAGGAATTTGATTGAGTACCCATTGCCGCGATTGATCTGGCGCAACGGAGGCAGGCTCGATATGCCTGGTTCAGACAATGAAAAGGCCGGATTCCGCCAGAAATGGATCGACAATGAGTTGAATATTTGGAAACCTACCAACACCATCCAAAACAAGGCTTTCTCCTGGGCACGACTGGCAGGGTGCTCAAGCAATGAGTTGACTCTTGCGACCGACGACTTGTTTGTTCGTGCCGTTGATTTGGCAAAGAAGCGCGACAATCTGGGCCGAGCCAATGTCATCTACGATGAGAACGAGTTCACTCCCGTCGAATCTATGCTACGCATTGTTGACCGCAATGATAGGAAGCCGTTGGCTGAAGTTACGGAGGGCTACATCGGAAAGCTGCTCAATGTTTCGAAGGACGTGTTTGCCAATTCGGGCATGCCGCGAATGGAACAATGTGGACGCCCTGCTGCATCGGCACCGCCGATCCAAGTTAGCTGTTCGAGCCGCGGCGCTGTCATTGAGACGGAGAATACCCTCTTCAATGCCCCGATGCGCAAGGCCCTGTTCGGACCTTCGAGCCGCGACGAGACGTCTCTTGTCGAGTCCAAGGTGCCATTGGAAATGTTCCCAGAACCGAAGATGTTACCCGCGCCATCATCCGAGAAGCAGCGATTCACCAATATCCTTGTCCCATCGATGAGCCGCTTCGTCACTGACTCCGGAAAGCTTGCGAAGCTCGACAGTCTCCTGTTCAAGCTCAAGGAGGGCGGTCACCGTGTTCTTCTCTACTTCCAAATGACACGTATGATCGATCTCATGGAGGAGTATCTCACTTATCGCAACTACAAGTACCTTCGTCTGGATGGTTCTACCAAACTCGAAGACCGTCGCGACACAGTGCATGATTTCCAGACCCGTCCCGAGATTTTTATCTTCCTCCTCTCGACTCGTGCTGGCGGTCTCGGTATTAACCTTACCAGCGCCGATACTGTCATTTTCTACGACTCGGATTGGAACCCTACCATCGATTCTCAGGCTATGGATCGCGCTCACAGACTGGGTCAGACCCGACAAGTCACCGTGTACCGTATGATCACGCGCGGCACAATCGAAGAGCGAATCCGCAAGCGCGCTCTCCAGAAGGAGGAGGTCCAGCGTGTCGTCATCTCTGGTGGCGCCGGCGGTGGTGTCGACTTCAACACCAGGTCTCGCGAGAACAAGGCGAAGGATATCGCTATGTGGCTCGCGGACGATGATCAGGCAGCTGAAATTGAGCGGAAGGAGCGAGAGTTGGCCGCGATAGAGGCAGCGGAGGTTGGGAAGCCAAAGAAGAAGGCGGGGAGGAAGAAGAAGGTTGAGGAGAGGAGCTTGGAGGAGCTGTACCATGAGGGTAAGTCATGTTCTATTCTACTTTCACCTGCAACCCTGCAGGTGAGTATGTGCGAGATTTGTTACTAATACATTATTCCAGGCGAAGGTCACTTTGATGATGGCAGCGCGAAGCCCTCTGGGACTGCGACGCCAATTGAGGGCGGACCCGCGGCGAAGAAGGCCAAAGTCGACAAGAAAAAGGCGGGAGGCAAGAAGGCCAAAACTGCAAAACAGAGGTTGGCAATGGCGGACGGCGACGTCGATGCCGATATGGATGATATGGAGATGTAATCCAATCGACGTCGCTCCACCCGACCATCTGCTGCGGCAGTGCTGTATGTACGATTAATAGAAAGGCGAGTGCGCAGGTTGCTTGTCTTGGTAGACGCAGTCCACCACTTTTTTTCTCTGGGCTGATGGTGGCGGGCATGGCAGGGGATAAAAAAAGCAAGACGTTTTAATTTTGTTTTTTACATGCATGGGGAGCATTTTTGCTGGGCGTTCTTTGTTTTGTTTTTTTGCTGGTTTGGGAGGGGTTTGGCAGGCCGCAAGGGGGGGTTGTGCGGTGTGTACTCGTTGTATGTTTAGATGAGATAGAGGGCCGAGAAATTTAACTAGTGCCTTAATCACTGTGTTTTTATATAATGATTGCATTGCGCTCCTTCCCTTGAGCTACGCCACCGGGAAGGAGAGACGGCAGTCCCAATCAGTACGACACCTAGACGAGAGCGACGGCAGTTCGTGCAGAAAGATATGCCACAGTCGGGCTAGCTCCTGCCGTGAGGGATGGGGGACGGTATTTGTCCGAGAATGCGGGGTATACGGAAATACGAGCGCTCTATATGGGCCTTCAAATGCTCGCGCGACTTTATGATATCCCTCCCCCATGAAATTCCATCTTCTTTTTTAACACAGTTTTTACGACTTTTAATATCCTAGGCGACAGCAATCCTATAATAATCTTATATATACTTTATTTGTACGTTTGTTTGTTTGGCTTCGAGAATGGCAGCAGCTGCTGTGGAAAGTATGCCGGGGCTGGAGCGGCACGTAGATGGCTTGCCTGTCCCGGCTGGTATTGGAGCGAATCAGGGAGTTATCAAGGATGAACATATTGAAAGGCTACGTCCTACTCCGAAAGATACTCCTATAGCTGAGATTCGCAAGAGGTTAAAGGAAGATGGATATATTTTTATGAAAGGTTTGATACCACGCGAAGATGTGTTGAGTCTTCGAAAGCAGTACGCGCTTTCCCCCCTCTTTCATTTTCTTATTTTTATGCAGCAGAATAAAAGCTCACATCCCACCAGCTACTTCCAGCACTGGAGCGACACCGCACTCCTCGAGCCCGGAACCTCGCCACAGGACGGCATCTTCAACGCCTCCGAGAACCCCCTCCACCACGGCGGCATTGGGGCCGGCGACCTCCCCCTCAGCGCGAAGGAGGTGGAAACGCTAATCAGCTCCCACCACCTGGACAACTACCTCCACTTCCTCGACAACCCAGCCCTGCGCCAGATGGTGCGCGACATCATGGACTGGGAAAAGGAGATCCTCCTCCGACGCACGATGCTGCGGCATAACCCCCCCGGCGGAGTGAGCACGGGGATCCATTACGACAAGCTGTTCCTGCGAGATGGGGGAGCGTTTTTCCTCACTGCTTGGGTGCCCATTGGTTAGTCTTTTATTTTATTCTATCCGCGGACTGACGCAGCTGACCAATCCCCTACCACAGGCGACATCGCGGCCAACGGCGGCGGGCTGATCTACCTCTCCGACTCCGTCCCCCTCGGCCGCGCAATCGAAGACGACTTCAGCCGGCGCGCCGCAAACTTCACCAAAGAGGAGCGCATCAATGCGTATAACATTCACATGCACAAATTTGGGATCCTGTCCAACGACGGCGAGGAGTTCCTCGGAAGGGAGGCCGGCGGGAGGGGGAAGTGGCTGGTGGGCGATTATGAGGCGGGCGATGTGGTGTTTCATGACCCGTATATGGTGCATGCTAGTGGGAAAAATAATGATGCGGGGAGGAGGATCAGGTTGAGTACCGATTTGAGGTTTTATGAGGAGGGGTCTGATATAGATGCGAGGTGGATGGATTATTGGACGCCTGGGGATGGGCTTTAGGGAGAGGGGTATGGTGTGATTGTGGTGGAATGGCCAAATTGTACGAATTGGTGCTTTGATTATGAAATGATGTAGTTAATGTTAACGAAACCCAAATCATTATTTTACCACTTGTCTTGGGGAAATAAATAGCTCCCATAGTACTATGTGGTAATCCTAGCTCATCCCTGGGCCGTCTTTTCGCTTCTGTACGCATCATACAGCGCCTTAAACGCCGAGTTATAGCTCAAAAGGTCGCTCGGCGAAGCATCTTCGATTATGCGCCCCTTATCAAGAACTACAATTCTGTCAAAATTGAGTATAGTATCCAGCCTGTGCGCAACGGCAAGAATCGTGTTGTTCCCGAAATCTTCCCGGATGATTTTCTGCATAGCCTTGTCGGTGTCGATATCAACGCTGAGCAGGTGTTAATATAGGCCTTAGTCTCATTGTGGGATATGGGGAAGTACTGACTTGCTTGTAAACTCATCTAGAGCTACGACGCGGCTATGATTGAGCATAGCTCTTGCGAGGCAGAAGAGCTGTCGTTCGCCGTGGCTTAGAGACGCCTCTGCATCCAGCGGGGCATCCAAACCTCCGATATCTTGGACTTTATCCCATAGGCCGGTCCGTTGGAGTACTATCTCCAATTGTCCATCTGGTATGTCGACGGAATCAGCTGAGATAAGATTATCTCTTACAGTACCTGGTAAAAAGAAGGCGTCTTGAGCGAGGGCGTTAATGCTGCCTCGATACTGGTTTATGGCAATGGTTGAGATATCGATGCCGTCAATGATAATAGAGCCGGATTTAACATCCATAATGCGGAATATGGTGCTAAGGAGCGAACTCTTTCCACTTGGGCTGGTTAGAGGAGTACGCTCGAAATTGTGCAAAGGCGAGCTTACCTTCCGCTACGGCCGCAAATACCTACATGTTGGCCCGGTTTAATCGATAGGTTAATATCGTGCAGTACAGGCTCGGAATCTGAACCATGACTTGCGTACATGTGCTTGATATCTATTTGACCGGACCTCAGCCAACCGACTGGGGCCTTTGGGAGGTGAAAGGGATCTTCCGAAGGTGTCTTTTCAGAAAACGCCCTGATCCGAGAAACAGCGCCGATAGAGGTTTCAAGATCTGTCCAAAAGCTAACGAGGGACTGGAGGCTTGTGCCCAATGTCATCTAATTCACGTCAATATATGTTGAGAAGGGCTGGCATATGTTTCGTCGGGTTGGAATGACCACCTACAATATTGACTAAAGCAAGACCTAGGAAACCAGGGTCTATGGAGCCTCTCAACTGAACGGCCGCTATGGCGACAATTATTGCAATCCCAGAAACAATCAGATTAAGAACAAGAGCTAACCAACGCTGGATTGTCGCCAAGAGGAAGAATGGCCTCTGAGAGGCTTGCAAATACTGGTTGTTTTGGCGTTTGAACTCTTCTTCCCAACCAAAACCCCGGAGTGTTGCCAATCCTGACAAAGACTCGATAAAGTGCGTGTAGAGGGGTGATTTCGATTCCAGGTCAAGGAATCGAATTTGTCGTGAGGTTCGAAGATAGAATCGTTGGACGAAATAAAATGTGGCGAGGACAAATGGGAAGGTTATAGCAACGTATGCCGTTGCTAGACCGATGAGGACCATTCGATAGACACAGGTGTATATGTCTGTTTAAATAATCAGCATTATACTTTCAGTAAATACATAGATGCCATACACTCAACACAATCAATTAAAGTCAGGGGTAGCTCATTGTCGGTGAGCATAAGATCTTGGCTAAACCTGTAAAGTTTTAATATCAGTGGTGGAAGCTTTGGATCATAGGAAGTTACTTACCTATTAGTTGTTATGCCAGTATCTGTGTTACTAAAGAAGGCCATCGTAGCGCTGGATGTAGGGTTAGAAACCATTGGTGGAAGCTGCATATGGATGGAATATCTACCTGAGTGCGGCATTAAGTTGGTTATCATGCAGCTTGATTGAAGAAGCTGATAGCGGGAAGATGAGTACGTGCCTGAAAAGTTAGAGTGGAATCTGGCAAGAATCAATATGAGGATTCAAAACCTACCATATCCAAATTGTCGTCAGTAGTATCTCGAGGACGAAGAAAATACTGTATATGCCAACGTAGTAGCTAATATGGCTTGAGTCTTCATCACTCGCCCAAGCGTTCAACCAGAGATCTATGGTGTATTAGCATTAACATAAAGTTGACACTGCCGGAACCCTCAAGGGTAGGTTGCAACATACTTTGAGCGGGACCAAATCCCATACATATTGCTCCCAGTATGGCAAAAAGAAGCGCGTGTTTCAATCCCATTGTCTTTAAGTAGTACCAGTAAACACGTAGGTCACCAGTTTGCCTGGAAGCATCAGTGGTAGCTGCATCGATAGTAGTTGACTCCGGATTTAGAGAGACTTCGACATTCTCATAGTCGACTGAGAGCCCCCTCACCCTCGAACCAAATTTGGAGCCACGTTCCTCTCCAACAGCAGAAACATCTCGCATAGACACCAAATTTGGTGGGAGGTTAGCTGGAGCTCCTTGGTACGTGATATTTCCGCTGTCTCCGAGAACGACGAGAAGGTCCGTTGAAGGTAGCAAATGGACAGCGTGCGTAGCAAGGACGACTGTGGTAGATCCACCTCTGAGAATTCCATCCGCTCCCAAAAGGCTTTGGAATATAGTCTCTTCTGTAACTGGATCTAAACCACTGAAGATGTCATCTAAAAGCATGATTGGCTTCTTCGAATATACCGCTCTCGCAAGTGCCTTTCAAATTAGCGTGGTAAATCATTGGGTTGGAACCGATGCTTACAATTCTCTGTTTCTGCCCTCCACTCAAAGTAATACCTTTTGATCCGACAAGTGTTCGATCACCGGCCGGATAGTTTTTCAAGTCTTCGAATAGAGCGCATGCAGATAAAACCTTTCTGTACCAGGGGCCATCAAATAATGACGTCCCCAGAATATTCTTTTGGATAGACTTGTTTACTAGCCAAGGTGTTTGAGCACAGAAAGCAATGGAATCGATCGATCCCACTGTGATAAACCCCTTGTGCGTTATTGTCTCTCCAAGTAACGCTTGTATCAGAGTAGACTTGCCACTGCCAACGCTGAAATTCATGTTAGTATGATAACACATGCTTCAACTGTGATACTCACGGTCCTATAATCATTGCAAAATTCCCCACCGAAATCTGTAATGTTATGTCTTTGAGCACTGCTTGATCTGATGTCCAACCTGTGCTGAGGTTTCTAATGCTGATCGCCTCAGTCAGCTGCGGAATTGTAACCAGCTCCTGTCCAAAGGAAGGGTCCATGGCCTCGAGTTGTGGCTCTATAATCATTCTGTTGTCTCGTTTTGTCTCAGCCCTGAGAAACAGTTCGACGCGTCGAATGCATCCAAATGCACTCGCAATCTTTGGCATCTGGCGGATGAGTATTTCGAGGCGCTCCATGAAAATATTGAGAATTGCCATTGAAGTGAATAGACGGTTGACACCCAGGCTCCCATTTCCAGACCCATAAAGAGCTATTAGCCCAAATACTGTATATGTGACCCATCTTGTCCCACTCAAACTGAGAGTTTGTAGTAGAGTGAAAATGGCGTAAAATATCCTCCATTTCTTTCCGCATTGAACTTCTTTGTGCCTCAATTTTCTGATCAGTGACCCCACTATATCAACTAAGCCCAATATCTTGACACCCTTCATTGAAGAAATTGTAGACGCAGTGAGAGCAACTCTCTCCTCTGTTGATTCTAGCCATACCATTTGACGAGTCATCAGGGGTTTGGCCACAAGGCCTGACACCAAAGACAATATTGTTGAGAAAACTAACGGTGCAATAAAGCTGAAAGTAGTTAGCAATTGGCCTTGAAAAATATGCTTTGGGAAACGTTACGCTAAACCAAGTTCTCGATAGAGGAGACCCAGTGCTATGATTGTCATAGTAGTATTTGACGAAATCTCATGTAAAAGGGGGAACCCTTTCACAATGTGTTCAACATCAGCGCTCATAAGTGTCAGACTTTCGCCTCTCCCAGCTTCTTTTAAATCCAGCCTGAGTGTTTTCTTATAAATGATGCTTACCAAACATCCGCGAAGACTGGTGCCGAACCTATCAAGCTGGTGCATGTAGAATGCGGTGCAAATCGCTTTGCTGACATAAACGACTGCATAACCAACGACGATCAAGTACCCAACCTCCTTTGACTCGGAGGTGGAAGCAATAAAGTCTAACATGGCGCTTACAAGAAACGGTTGGGCAAATGTGAGTCCCATTACCAGCAAGTTGGGCAGAACAGGAGCTGTAAACAGGCGTAGCAATGACAGTAAAATAGTCTTAACAAGTCTGTGCTTCTGCACAGGCGATGTTGATTCCCACTTTCTCTCGAAATTGGCGATAGGCTTCTCCGAGGCTATCTCTTCGTCCAGATGGCAGAGATCTTCTAAAATTAACACTTTCTTGTATCCTAAAATCTGTCAACGTCGCAATCGCTCTCATGCACGGAACTCGCATACCTGTAAGGAATAAAGAGTTGAGCCACCAGAATACACTTCTGTTCAAAATGCCACTTGTCTCTTGGCGTGGACGCTCCGAGTCCATATTTGAAAAGAAGGCTCTCTTGTTCTTTCCTTCAAGGAAGAGTAGGCACAACTTGATTGCCATGTCCGCCGCAAGTAGCGACACGATCAACGAGTAGTAACCCATATTTAAAAGTGTTCTTATTCGTATAAAGTCAAATACCAATGATAACAAAAGATAGAGGTTCAAGAGAGTGCTTGGCCGTAGACAATAAAAGTGCTCAGAGCGTGAGAGTACCATTAAAGCGAGAGATTCGAGGAAATACGCAACGGCCGATGGGACTGAGACGTCTGATCTCAGCGGAGCCTGGGTGGCCCATAACATAAGAAGCGAAAATCGTAGGATTACAAGCATTGCCACATTGATCTAGATTCGTGGCGTTAACTTTATAAGCTGGGTGCGGCATTGAGAGAGCTACTCACAAATTTGATATCATAAAACGAATGACTGAGAACCACTTTCCGTTTGCTACGGAGAAAAATCACTCGCATAGTCGAAGCAACAATCATCAAAGCTGCCGGCAAAATAGTCAAAAAGCTTTCCTCAAAAAGTAGTGTGAAATCGAGACCATGTCTGCATTGTATCGAAGTGATGGGGCCAAAAGACCGGTCCTCTGGACAAAATGTGGCAGCCATGCTTCGAAGTCACCGAAAAAGTAGTCGGTATTCTCAAATCATTCTTGACCTTAGCTACAGTTACTATGGTTTATATAAGACGAACCTTTCACAGTTTGGAGAGGAGTCATCTCAAACTATACTTGCCGTCATCACGGAGGGCATCGGGGCAGGATCTGATAAGATTAAACGGAGCAATCTGACAAGGCTAACCGTAATAGGCAGGCAAGTTGATCTTCACCCTGGAGGCTGCCTAGAGTACCTTTGTACCTCCGTTTTATCTCCGAGTCCGTGCGTCGTTGTCAGGAGCTCCAGCCACATCGTCAAATTCTCAGACCAGGCTGGACTACAGTATACGCCTTACAACATTGTGTTACACCTACAGTGGACTAGAACTATTATTGGCTGGGTATAATATGCAAAATTCTCTAGAATATTTGTAGACTAGCTGTGGTCTCGAAATTGATGCATCAAATGTAGCATACTGAAGATGGAGTGATTTGAGTTTGATAAACCATGCGCGTTACCACGCTGCACAGTATAGGATTATTTATTAGTTTATTAATTTGGGTATAATGCGCCTGTATGGCGGGACAAGACTATATACATCATAACATTAGTAAGACAAAAGAAACACTCCCTAGACGCCTTGGTCCCAGGAGTTCTTGCCCGAAGTGAGCGTGCCGCAACTACTGCGCCCTTTCATTTCCAGACTCTCCGCGGTTGCAGCAGCGGGGCTCGTTTCTGTAACCCACGACTTCTGCACCCGGATAACATTGTCATTCACCCCCAGTCCTTCGCCGTTTTGGCTATGAAGCTCGAACCTGTTGCTGCTATGCCGTAATTTGCTGGCGAGCTTCACGTTTATCGACTTGGCCCAGCCGGGCGTAGTAGGAGTTCGCGTTGTGTCGCTCATATCCGTCGTAGCGAACGACTTGGGCATGAGTTTCATAATCAACGGGCGAAGGCATATGAGACTTGAACAGATGATTGCGGTGAATGATTCGAGAATACTCCATATAACAGGGTCGACGTTGGCGTCTGTTCGGAAATTAGCGACTCAACTACATTGGTAGTGTCGAGGGGAGGGGTAACATACAAGTCAAATCGATTGTCGTGCCATATGAGACAATATATTTGAGTCGAATAATGCTAGTGATGGAGGCGCTAGATTTTTCATGTTAGAAAGGCTACCGCGAATATTAAATGGAGCAAACTTACAAAGACCCGAGAGCGAACATGAAGACCAAGCCGATTCTCTTCTTCAAGCTCAGTGTCAAACCGTTCAACTCGTATACAGGTAGGAACATGATAATGATGTCCTCGAAAATGCTCACTGCAGCACCTGCATACACGAATGCCTGCTGGTCCGCGCACTTTCCAGCGACTGAGGTGTCCCATGAGTGTGCGACAGGTATGCACTGGAAGACGACGACGCAGACAAATATAACAGTGCGGCAACCCATCCATATAAGAGAAACGTGTATGATACGGCGGAATCGCCTGTCGGGGAAAATCCTGAGATATAAGAGAAGGATGGAAACTTTTGCAAGACCTTGCACCAGAAGGTAAAATATTTGGGAGATGTAGTATAGCTACGCTGGTTAGCTGATGACAGTAAAAGAGGGGGAGTGGAAAACATTACCTTCCGAAGTATGATGACATACTGAGGGTCTACATCCCAGAAGTGCTTTCCAAAGCCGAGTTTGGCATCTGATGTAATTAGCTTTGGCATGGGGATGTTCAAGGATCAATGTTTCATACTGTAAATTGGAATAACAACCATAGGAATCATAATGATCTGTTCAGTTTGTCAACAAAGGCTTCGGCAGGTTATATCTCAGGTGTCTTACAGTTGCAGCTACAACTGCCCAATCATCAAGCCATAATTTCTTTGATACGAGACTTCTCGAGAAGAATCTCAGAGCAATGATGGGGAAGGTTACTGCCGATATGATGATAACGTCTCGTATGATCTCCTCGCTCCGCGAAGTTTGTGGGATGCCGACGCATATTTCGTTTTGCATGATGAGGGTTGCGGCTGTATAAATTAGCTTTGGGCCATAATCAAGCAATTTGCTCGAATTGAAGAGTCTAATATGTACCGGCTTGGTCTTCGGTCTTGCATGTTTCCACCACGCACGTGGATAATGTTGTTTGTAAGGGTGGATTCTTGCAAAAACAGTTTCTGACATCGAGTAGCTCGCATGCGGCCTCCTTGAGCGTGTCTATGCTACATTTTTGCTGGGATAGTGTTAATGTTGTCAAACAGAGGTACAAGCAGATATCTTACAGCACATGCTGGCACCTTTGTGAATGCCTCTGCCAAATCTCTCACGGACTGTGCGGCAGCGACATTCAGTATGGCCGCAACGGAAACGAGGATGCCTAGGACGCGCATCTTGCGAAACTGGTACAGACAGAGACACAGGTACGATGAGAAAAAGAAGGCACAGACATGGAGTTCAAATAGATCCCATTCCATGGGCCCATGGCCTTATTGATGTATATGCTGACAGCTTTGCCCGCAACTGCCCCACAGCGGCCAAGAGCGGGGTGAGCAGGGTGAATAGGGGTCGGGAAACACTTGCTAGGACAAAATGGTTGTGAATGTCCGATCAATAATCCCTAGCATGTGCCGCGGGCTCCCTGCCGGCACTCCACATTGCAGGAAGCGATATGTGGGGAAGGTGGAGTCCTCAACATCCTCGCTCCGGGTTTTTGAGCAGCCTGTGTAGATCATGCTGCATATCCGGCCTGGCGGCCACGGGGATAATCGCACAACAATCCACAATGGAGCAACGAACCGACATTTGCGCAGAGACATATCGGTGATTTGGCCCATACTTGTGAGCTTCGATTCAAAGTCTGGTACTCTAACGGAGATGCCAGTGTTGATGGTCTCAGGTTATGATCGGTCCAGCGGCTTCTGTCTTCGTCGCTGATCTCACATCTTGCATCATCTGTCTCTCCGCAAACTGTGTCAGTTGTCAGTTTGTCAGTTTGTCATTATTCGGGTAGACTGAATCCTCCTTGGCGGCTCTGCCTGCGCAAAACTATTGCGGTCCCCCGGTGCTAGCTAACTATTGTTTTCTCGCAAGCAATACTTGGCTACGCCAGAGACTGGCTCCCAGCTCCGGCGCCTCACGCCGAAGTGGATGCTCACGGCACCGTGCACTCTCTGGGCTGCTCTGATCCGGCTGTGGCGTCGATCAGTGGGTTTTTTTTACAAGCACAGCTGCAAAATTGATGACGCATGGACGAGTAGAAAAATCATCGTAGGATCTCCAGGACCTCGGTAGACCAGCGCAGGGGCACAGGGGTAGAGCCAATAGTACAGGGCTCGGCGGGGGAGGGGGCCGGGGATGGAGCGGGGGAGCAGGGAACACGGAGAGACATGGGGTAAGTTACCCTTCCCATCACAATATTTGCGCATCATATTGACAGCGGCACAGTCTTACAGTACTGTACAAAAGAAAATAAAATGCAAATACCGTGCAAGTCAGACACAGACAGTCATGTCAACATCACAGCACCATTGCCACGTTTGTAGTAAATGGCAAGCACGAGCGAGTGCTTTCTTCTGTCGTTGATCCACGGAAATGAAAATTCTGTTAAGACTACGAGCCGTGCTACTGTACGCCACGTACGTACGGCATAAAATCAGTTCTCAGTTTGACTTGTATACTTTCTTGCACCCAGGCTACAGTAGGTCTGGTGTGTTGGCCCTATGTTGTTGGCCCTACGGTGGCGCTCTGTTGGCTCGACGCCGGTCGCTGGCTCGAAACCGCCGGCTTGGGCTGGTACCGCGGATGTGGAGGCGGGGGTTCCATTAACTTGACTGTATGCGGGGTCTCCTCTCCTGTGAAAAAAAAGTCCACTCCGATTTCACATGTGGAGCACAAACCCCGTGAGTACATTGGTACTTCTTCATCTGTTGAGGGTGAAACAGACTGCCCTTCGAACCGTGCCTCTCGACTGCTCGACTATACAGGTAGTACCGCAGTACTTCTATACACACCGTGGGAATATTTTGTGATTGTAGAAATCCTAGTGTACAGTATATACCGATCGACATTACTCTTACACACCCCTCGTCCGGCTCAGGCCTATACCGTCAGTATTCTCCGGATGCCGTCAATAGTCTTATCTGTAGCCCTATTGACAAGCTTCACCATGCCGCGGATCATCAGGTCCATGTTACTCAACAAAATCCACGGTGCCGGAAGATGACTGCCCCAAGGATGTAGACTTTCCGCGGCGGGCCGGATATTCCTCTCCAACTAGCTTGCGATTGACATCGATGTTCTCAACAAATGGGGTGATTGCCGACTGCCGCCCTACAAAATGCCACCCTACCATCAAAACATGCCGGAATAAGGGACAGCGTGAATGAAGCTATTGAGACTATTGAGACTATCGAGACTATCGGGCGCTGTTATAGAGCAATCTGAAGTTGCTAGCATCTACCGAGACTATCGGACACTACAATAGGGTGACCCGACGCCTCCTGTATTAGCCTCTCCCACTAGTAAGGTAGCCCCCTATGAAAGCTTGCAACGTGATGTTTACGCCTTGTCGAGAGGTTCAACATGCTCGCGGTATCGAGATGAACGGCCATTAGCCTTAATATAAGGAGCACTAACGATTGGCATACTGTGCTACGATCGGTAGTGGAATTAGGGCGCCGGGCTCCTCCAAGCTCATCGAGCTAATAGTTCCACGATCCCATCGTCATTCAGCGGGGGTCTAATCGACTATTGACAGTCAGGTTTGCGACTACTTTGTATTCAGAATCGTCTATCCCATTCAGTGACACTTCCCCGTTGCGCCGCCCATCCCGCTCCTCAAAACGCCCGCTTAATCAAACAATACAATGCCCATCACTCCCACTCCAAGCCGTCTTCTCAGACATCCCTCTTCACTAATGCAGGTCCAAACAAATCCTCCCCCTCCTTCTGCACTTTCTCCCTCTCCAGCTTCCGCTTCTTCGCCTTCCGCAACTCCTCCTCCCCATCTCCATCCCGCTTCGCCCTCCGCAACCCCACCAGATCGGCCTTCTCCGGATCCCGGCACCGATGCAGCTTCTTTGCAAGACCCTTGAGCTCTCGCATCTCTGCGTCACCTGGTTGTGAGTCAGGTGGAACTGCTGCAAGCATATCAGCGCATGCACGGAGTGTCTCCATCACGCGCTCGAGCAGCGGGGCAGATGGCAACTTGACTGCCATGAACCACTTCGTTAGCTCCGCATCGGCGAGGAGTAACGATCCCAGCATGATTTGGGAGGGCGTGAAGTGGAAGTAAGCGTCTGTGAGCAAGGCTGATGTCTTGAGACGTTCACGCGCGTTGCCGTGAGCATCACGCACCCGCGCCGCCAGGTCGCCGAGCTCAGGCGGTATCTCCACGTTGTCTATGCCAGGTAACACGGGCGCGGTGCCGTTGGCGAGTGCTTGTAGCTCCATTGCTGCGCCCTCGAGGGCGCGAAAGGGGTGGCGCACGTCGAAAGTGAAGCGCAGGGCTTGGGTGAGGAGGAACTCGGAGGCAAGGACGTCCTCGGGCGTCGTCTTGCCAATTGCGTCGGCGAATTTGGTAAGGCGGTAGTAGTGGTTCTCGGTCTTCGTCGCGAGAAAGAGGCAGGTCTTGAGGATTGCTGCGGGTGGGTAGGTCATCGTGCTGTTGGTCAGGTAGAAGCGCTTGAGGTATTGGATTGCTGTTGCCTGGTGGGGTCAGAGTTGAAGGCTCGGTGGGGTTGAGGGGCTCAAAATACCTTGACGTCTGTTGGCAGGTTGAGGTGGTCGCCGAGCTGGAGGGCTTGCTGACAGAAGAAGCGAACAAGCTTCAACTCCTCCTCTGGAGTGAGGAAGTTAACCTCGCTAGCTGCAGTGACTGCTGCTGGAGTGCCACTGCGCTCGGCTTCACTCGTTTCGGCGCTGGCATTTTGTGATGTTGACGCCGCACGGGTGGCTTGAACTCGGGCGATAGCTGCTCTGACTCGCTCCGTTGCTAACTTGTTCGTCTTTGAGCGCAGATCTGCCAATGCAGCAGGCGTATATGACCAGTACCTGTACTGGCTAGAGGTACGGTATCGATCATCTTCATTCATATTTGCTTCGTGGCATAGTCGGGATATACTTCTGATCCACAGAGGAATTTGGTGACAGGAACAGTGTCGAGGATCAATATTTATCCGGCGAGGCTGTCGTTTGTCAACGAAGCTAGCGAAGGCGTTCAATATGGAAGTATAAACACCGTACATACATAAATTCGCATATAGCTATTGGTATATATATGGTATTTCATCTCAAGCAGGAAAAAATTTAATGGGCAATTTATGTAGTGATTTTAAATCGTTGCTTGGAGACCGAAAGTAAGATGTTGTAATTATAATAATATGACAATATATAATATTTGTGAAGGTGCCCTGTATTCTGGAGTACTATTTGCCACAAATCTCATGTGATAATACTGTCATGTTCAAAGTATCAACAGACATTATATATATGTTAACTCACTTTAAATTTGTTACTACTATATGATCTTACAATCCCAACGTAAACAGCAACTTTTTATCGTCCTAGTCCTAATTTCACACATAAAAGTGGCTAGAACCTTCTAGTTCCTCCAAGTAAATTATTTTGAGCCATAATTCGGTATGAATCGATACAGGTATTTCTCAACAACCTAAGCTGTTGAGATTGGCTGCGCGCTATACACCTGAGTTACCATGGGGCCCTGGAAATTCTCGTGCGTATTCCAGGAACCGCTCGACTTGCGGAGGTAATTCGTATGCTTCCGGTCCGTGATCATAAACTCAAAGTTCTCAGGCCTGGTCCAGATGCCCAGACTATCCGCGCCTTTGGGAACCCACTTTTCGACACTGGTCGGCTTTGAATTCTTCCAACCCGCTTCAGAGCCAAAGGCATATGCAGCCTGTTGGTACAGGTCGACATACACCTCGGGATTTTTGTCCCAGCCACCAAGCCTTTGATACGCGCGCTTCAGAAGCTCCACATGCTTGACTGCGATCTGAGATGCTTCGGCTACGGGTAGTTCCTCGCCCTTGTCGGATACGGTATCACGAATCACATCCTCGTGGACTAGCATGGCCTTACGATATTTGCCAGCGGCTGTGTAGAAGGATGAGAGCAGAGTAAGCATATCCAACGTCGTGGCATCGAGAGGCCCCCATACGCGTCGTAGATTATAGCAGATGTCCTCACAGAGGCCAATCGCTTTGTCTTGGTGGCCCTGGCTGAACTGCGTCTCCACGAGGCGTCGGCCGATGCCCACCACAGTTGAGGTCGACCACGATGGTTGCGCGTCCCGCGCTTGCCAGAGTGCGGAGAGAACCCACTAGTAGAAATGTAATTAGAATGTGTTTGCACTGCTGAGATTGGAATACTTACCTCTAGATCATTCAAATTCTGATGGTCGCCGAGAAGGCCGCAGGCGTCATTAAGCAGGTCGATAGACACTTCGGAGATATCGATATCGCGGGAGCGAACCGTCTCCATGATTGTCTTGGTAATATTCTGTGACAGCTCGGATGTGGCCGCGCTCGTTTTTGCATCTTGGAACTTTACATTACCACGGCCGGCAAGAACGAGTGCCACATGGAGACCCAAATCAATCTTCTCGAGACTATCATATCCACCTTGGAACTGCTGGAATTGATGGAGTAGATAGCCCCAATCATGTGCTTCCTGAAACTTGCCTTTATCCCAGTATGAATTGACAACCTGACCGCCAATTTTTAGGATAGAGACATCAGGCTCCAGCGTATGAATTTGTACGAGGACAAGCTGCAAAAACTCGCTCAAAATAGATTTGGTGATCGTCTTGGGCGCATTTAGCTTGGTCGCAAAATATTCCAAGAGTTGCGACTCGACTATGGCAGTGCCGTTGGTATCGCCGATGTCTCCAGTAAATTGCAAGACGCGTGACCCATAGACCAATGTCGACAGGAATGACCCCTTTTCTAGAGCTGATTTGTGGAATTCTTCATACATGAAGAATTCACTAATGAAGTCAACCATAGCGGAAGAAAACGAGTCTTTGTTCCCGCCCAAGGTAACGCCGAATGTGATTATGAAAACCCACACCGAGGGGTCAAACTTGGTTCCTGATGCAAGGTTGAGTTTCTTACTAATGTTGGAAAATCCGAAAACGGCCTGGCTTCGGAGTTGTGACAGGAGCTCTTCGCCATCAGACTTAAGGCCAGAGTTCAAGTAAATCTCAGCAATCTTCGAGCCTGAGTCAGCAAATCGCTGAGAGCTCGTTTCATTCTTGAGAATATTAAAAACGGAGGTTTCAATTGTCTCATTGGCCTTTTGCAAGGACTCTTTGTTGTCTTGCTTGGAAAGGGCAATGGAAAGAAGGTTCAGCCACTTCAACGCATCTCGGTGAGAATAGCCATGCTTAGACTGCTGGGCCTGTAACTCCTCAGAATACAGTGTAACTGCCCTTGGGGAGTTCGACAACTTCGAGTTTGAGTACAAGTGTACGAGGCCCTTCCCAGCTGTCTGGATTGCATCCAAGGTTGACTGAGACACTTGCCCCTTCGGGAGATCTTTGGACTTCTGATAGGCTTCTTCGTACATGTTGATAGCATCTTCGCGGTGCTTATCACTCTCTTCGTTGATTTTTGCAAGCTGCAACGTTGCTCTGAGCGTTATTTCGCTGGAGACACCGTAGAACCTAACACAGGCCTTGCGATAATCAATAGCCAGCTGATGGAGCACAGTGTAGTCTGTCTTGACCTGTTTAAGAACCCGAGCATAATTCTGGTAAAGCTCCTCTGCAAATGCCGGTTGCAATCCATAATCCTTTCCATGCTTAATGAATGTGTGCCAAAGTGTTGAGTACACATTCTGTGCCGATGAGTACTGACGCTGCTGCTCATAGATGTTGCACAGAGCGATGCAAGCCCTGATTGCATCCTTATGAACCAAATCAGAACCTTCGGCCAGATTCTTATAAATCTCACGATAGGCGAACTCTGCATCTTTGGTATCGTTTATCTGGAGAGAGGTGTCGCCTAAGGTATAAAGCGTGTTGATGACCATCATGTTCGTCTTGCCGTGTCGTTTCTGGAGCTCTTCATATAAATCTATGTAAACAGTTGTAGTCTTCTCGAGCATGGAATTAGAGCGATAGAAGTTGATTAGCTGCTCAGAAGAGGAGGCTAGGTGCTCATCCGTAGAATTGGGGGTTGCAATGGTGGCGTAAAATATCTTCCGATAAATGTACTCCGCAGCATCAAATTGGCCAAGCTGGAGATGGGAATACAGCAGTCGGTTGGCAATTTCCATGGTCTCTTGGTAGTACGTCGTTGGCAATGGAGTGGTGAACTCCTTGGTTTGGTTGAAGGCTGGCCATAACTCGCCAATAGCGATAGTTCCAATTCTGATAACCTCGTTCCAATTTTTCTGTTGATAATAGGAATCAACCAAGGTTACAGCATTATTAACAGTTGTTGAGTTAATTGACTTGGTCGTTGAATTGACAAATGTAACCTGAAAGGTCTCTGTATGAGTCGTGAGGCTGTTACTTTCAGACGTTTTTTCTTTATTGACTTGCTTCAAGCTAGAGAAGACAGAACTTGCTTCAGAGCTTGATTGCTTCCCTGTCTTTACGTAGTAAGCCCAAAGCCTAGAGTAAATCAAGGATGCAGTGTCGACTGCCCCGACGCTCCGTAGCTGATCACCAATAATCTTCGTTCGATTGATTGTTGTCGCTGACTCAGTCTCGTGCTCGAGGTCAATCCAGATAGTACGGAGGATGTTCTCTGCCTCTCTGGTGCGTTTCTGATCTTTGAGCAATTCAGCGTAGCGAAGTGCAACCTCAAATTTCCTTTCTTGGGACTTTGAATCCTTGGTGACTCTAGTCAAACTTTGCCATAAAGTCAACAAGGTCTCCTCTAATCTTCGTGTGTCCTTTTGCTTTTCGTAGAATTCAACCATAGACCATGTCAATGAGATGCGTTTGGGGTCTGTTGTAGGTAGTGTATTAACAGCCTCATCGTAATCATTTCTTGTGATCTCATTAATTTCTTCGGTCTTGGTGGACTTTTGAACCGTTGAGGCCAACTTCTGATACGAACGGCGAGTCTCTTCCGCGGTGCGCCCATAGATTCGAATATTGAGGTTGTAGATCTCTTGATAGTACTCAGCCGCCTTCTCGGTTTCGCCAATTGTGGTGTAGATGGTAGCAAGCTGTTCCAAGTAGGCTACATTTATTGTAGTCTCTCGTTGGGTAGTGACCATGTATTCTAACATCTCGATTCGACACTTGGTGATTTCGGAACGCTTTGATACCGTGACGGAGGAGGTCATTTCAAGATACCTATTGCTACAGGCCGTCGCAATCGTAGTCAAGTCGAGGGCTACTGCGAGCTTCCAAGCTACATGGTAGTATTCGTTTACCTCTGCCGACTCGAGTATCACTTGCTTTGTGCGAGCAACGTTGAGAAGAGTCTGGAGAACTGGTTCAGAGGTCCCGCCGATAATATTGGTACGGATAGAGAGAGCGAGTAGATGATTATAGAGTGCCTTGGCAGCTGGGAATTGGAACTGGTAGCATGAACCTTCGATCGCAGCCAACAGCGTTGAATCCGGGAAGCAAGTCTTGAAATTGGCTGTGATCTTGTGACTGGTAGCCGTATTATGCATTGGAGAGGCCTTAAAGTGTGAAGTCCAGTACCGCGCGGAGTACTGGAGAGCTTCGAACGAGTTAAAAAGCTCGCCAAGTTCATAATGGTTCAATGGTTCAAGAGTTGGCTGCGTATATCGCGATACGTCTGGAGATGGTTAGCGAGTGCTATGGCACAAAGACGAAGAAAATACACCTACTGATCTTGATATAAGCCATGCAACGAAGTGTCAGGTCATAGTGAGCCTCCTTAAGGTGGAAAGGGAACACGCTAGAATTCTTAAAATCCTTGACAGATCTTGCTCGATGGAGAAGGTTTTCCTTGATAGTTGAATGACGAAACCGTACGAAACCATCTCGGAGATCAATGAGCTGCCCAAGAGAAGAAACGGCATCATCTTCGGCTTTGGTCGAGCGAGGTACACGGGTGCAAGTTGAGATATCGAGTTCCATCAACTGCCTAAATTCACCGATGAGAAGTGGTCTCTCGGCGGCAAGAAGCAAGGCCAGAGTTGATTTGGTATCACGATTGCTCAGGTTAATCGCCCCAATCGTCACGTCCAGGAGCTCAGACCACGTGGTCGGCAACGACTCCGCCTTTTTGAGGATGAATTCGGGGGTTTTCTCTTTTTTGAGTATTTCAAGGGCCTGGAGTAGCCATCCGAAGGAGCCAGTCGCCTTATTCGCAAGGTTTGAAGAGAGACTTGCACGGCTTTTCTCATTTAGACCCTCAAAGTTTGGTGTCGTGAGTAAGGAGTGCTCTGCAACGTAATGGATATCCTGGGCGGTTTTCTCCGGTTTAATAGAAACCTGTGCAAAATTCTTGGGGATGGATGAAGCTAGTGGCCGAGAAAATACGACACACTTCGTCTTGCTGTTTTTTGAGACGATAGAGTTCAGTTGCTCCAACAGTCCCAAGCTGTCAGCTTCCCCCCCACTGAGGATATCAATGCCATCAATAACGATGGTCTGATTCCGATCGCTACGCAGACCTCCTTCCAGGGCTTTCCATAGAGCAGTTTCGACCTCGGAGTTTGCCTTACCTCGAACGAAGAGTTCATAGGCGTTTGCCAGCGATTTATAGAGCTCATTGCCACCTGCACTTAACTGTAATATTTGCAAAAGAAGTCCTTTCACAACACTCAATGATGTGTGCTCGGTCTTCAAATCAGGGTCTATTGTGCATTAGAATCTTTCTCTTAGGTCTCAACCACGCATGTGACCTACCGATTCTATAAGTTATCACATCCGAACCCAGTTGACCATCCAATGACTGAAGCCGTTCAACAGTCCATTCAGAGAGGACTGTCTTTCCGGTGGCTGGTTCTCCGGTAACAAGTAGAACTGATTTATCGCTTTGGTTGAAGCCAGTCAAATATTGGGAGAACCATTCACAGGTGTAATCCGCTCGCTCCTTTCGAATGAATCTAGTTACAGCCAGCGATCGAGTAACAGTATCATGGGGCACCAAGAAATCCCGGACGGAATCAACTGAAATATCTGCCACCTGTTAACATTCTCCACATCTATATATTTTTGAATGGGTTGCTACTTACCACTAGTTTTTGCTAGGCTTTGAAGGTGCGTTGCCCAAATAGTGTTCGTAAAGCGGTCTGCATAAAAAAAGAAGGAGTCAGTAGTCCTGCCAAAACGCTCGTCAAAGCTGCGTTCATTTAAACGGGTGTCTATCATATTGAATTAGCATTACTAGCTAAGTACTTTCATTTGGGTGCATTCACATTTCTGTTTTTGAGTGTATTCAATATTAATGCTCGTTACAAGACTTAGTAAAACCGTTAAAGACTCGGCTAGAGTAGCCTGGAGCTCCTCTGATGACTGGAATTGTTCATTATGACGGAGGAAGAAACGAAGTGTTATTCCGCAGCTGTAGAAGATTCGAAAAGCCTTCTCCAAGACCGAGATGTATTTTGGCCCCAGCTATGGAAGTTAGTTAGCAGATTTACATGGATACAGACTGGGCAATACGTGCTTGAATGAGGGAGAGTGAACTGGCCCAGATGAGGGATGCTGCTTGATCAGCGTAGTCTGCGAATTTAGAAACTTCATCTGAGTAGCTTTGCACCTGTCCAGCAAAGAACTCTGCCCATTTCAAGACTTTGTCCCATCGACTATTGTCGTGGGGCATTTGGTGAAGTCGAATTCTTGCAACAGCATCGAAGAAGGCTTCTACAGATCGACAGCTTGTAAAAAACTGATCCGCAGAGGATCCAAGCTCTGTTCGGTAGGCTGCAATTGATTTTTTGATAGCATTTTGAATTACGGAAAATCTGACCGGGCTGGCGACCTGGCTCGACCGGACTTCATCTTCATGACCTTCTTTGGTATCGATCGTGGTAGAAACTCGCACGCCCTTTCTCTGAGATTGTGAATTTGGCATTATGAATTTTGGTATTGTTTTGTGATGTTGAATTACTGAAAGTTTAGGGAGAACGAATCCAAGTTCATGGCCAGAGGGATGGGACATGTATATAGAAGCGGGAAGTAGACACAAGCTTCATATCATTCCTCAAAGAGAATTTAAACGCCACTAATGACGAGATCGTTTTTGAACAAAAGGCATAGAGACACGTATAAAGCCCGTCGCTTGATGGTCCCTCGGCTATAGCATCCACGACGCGTCGCCACAATCTGAATATCTTCGATTAAAAGGTAAGGATGAATCTAGATCTAATTTGGTGATGTAATAATTGGTTTACCAGAGATGGGGATTGTGACAGGTTTGGGGGTGGGTTCCAAAGTGATATCAGTAATTATCATAACTATCACTTTTGGGGCGGCAAGGATAGGCGGCACAAAGGGGGTGTAGAACAAGCGTTAAGCTAGGGACGGCAACGGTACCCAACAACCGATGCCGCTGCCGCTCCTAGCTCAACGCTTGATGTAGCTGCGACGTAACACTGACATATGCTCACATCGAATTCGAAAATACCCAATTATGTATCCACAGCGATTCGTGGTTACATGAAACATATGTCGAACTGCTGAGCTTGGATATCACACAATCATTCCCGCATAAGACATCCAACGTCTTTCTCAAGCCACGCTCTAATCACTGTGCAACCCAATAAAAGCATTTTATGGTCAGGCCTTTCGGGGCAAAGGTAGAAGCTTCTGTGTAGCTAACCAATTGAGCAACTACCAGACTTGGGAGCGTATCTTGTCTTTATATGGAGGGTTTATTTGCTTCAAATCCTAATGAAAACAGCCTAAAGCGAGCCCAAAAAGAAGTGGGGTATTCTAATGTCCTATCCGATGTAACCTATGGCCGCCCATATGATCTATGCCGATGATCCGTTACGAACAAAATTCAAAAACCTGCTTGACAAGTTCATAGCAACACCAAATCCTGCGACGACCGTAAAAACCTTGAACACCTCGTACCAATGCGCTGGCTTCATTTCGGTCTCGATAAATCCTTTAATGGTCACCGTAGACCCCTCGGAGTCCTTGGTATTGGACTCCAGATCCTGAGACGCAGGGAATCGTCCCGTGCTCACATATTCTTCGAGGAACGCATCCTTCTCAATCCAGCGCTCGCGTATCCACACGTCAAACTTCTCCGCATCATCTAAAGGAATATCGGAGAGCGCAAATCGACGCCAATACATGTTAACAGACTTTGGCGGCCTTCCTTCGAAATAACTGGATCGTAGTGTGAAGAAGTCTTGGCCAAACTGCCCACGGCTATCGAGTAATTCGTTAGCAGCCGATAATTTGAGGTGGTGATGATACTTACGCAATACCTTCATATGCCAGAGTGCAATCGTATACATAGTCAACTGAACCTTTAAGTTCATTCAAACAGAAGAAAGTGCCAGTGCTACGTGGCAGCATCTGATGCTGTAAGTCTTGAAGGCCTTGCTTTGCTGCCCATTTCGCACTGTTAAGTCTTCCATTGTCACTCAGATTAGTTCCTTCAGGGAAGAGCATGAGCCACATTGGCCTCAGAAGCTTTGTGCCGGGAATCGGTGTCTTTAGTTTTCCGAGCCTGTAGGCCATCCTAGCCTTATCTTTGGACCATTTCCGTGACATGAAGATGAAGTTGAAAAGAACCATGCCTTGTCCAAGAAGGGGTATATACTTGATGGTCTCCTTCAAGATAATGTAAATGTGACCAGACATCTTTGGTCTGTTGGCGTATCCAATCCACCAAAGATATATCCAATCGGAATAGAGCTGCAATAAGTTTAATAATCGTCGGCCGGGGCCCTCCAACATATCAACTAACGTACCTGGTGATTGGCGATCAATACTATCCTTTCGGGGAAACTGCACTCAAGCCTGCCATCTGGTAATTGACGAAGCTGGCCTCGGACGCTCTCATCGCCGCTTATTCTGATAACAGTTGGACTCCACCACTTCGTCATGCATGTGATGGTAGTACCAAAGGCCTCTTTGGCCAGAGCTATGTTTTTGTAATACCATTCCCTCTTAATCCAGTAAAGCGGAATGCCCACGAACTCCGAGAGTACAATTCTAGTGGGTATCAGTACTGGTAGTCACGTGCGTATGGGACACAACATACGTGCAAGAGCAGGACCAAAAGTATGTCATAAATAGGACAAATCGAATGAGCTGCTTCGGGCCTCCGTGGACAATATCACCAGACGGATGGTGGTCATTTTGCGCAACTTCGGTGCTGCCTCCACCGAGATCAGGCATTGGAGCCGGCATCTTCGGCCGGCTCTTGACGCGAGAAGAGCTCATGGTTGCTGTGACCAAAAAAGCTCGTACGGCGCGTCCTTCACTTTGCTTGCCGCTCTAGAAGATGAGGTTGACGAGAGGCAGTTTTGCTGCAATATACGCGGCGAGATGCTTTGTTGCGTACGCCGGTAGCCTATTTTCTTTGG
The DNA here is from genome assembly GCA_001630585.1 of Pseudogymnoascus sp. BL549. Classification (NCBI taxonomy): domain Eukaryota; kingdom Fungi; phylum Ascomycota; class Leotiomycetes; order Thelebolales; family Thelebolaceae; genus Pseudogymnoascus; species Pseudogymnoascus sp. BL549. The sequence continues at coordinate 17,894 of LNAR01002033.1, read as the reverse complement.
CCTCCGCGGGATCCCCCGTTCGGCCCTGACTGTGGGGCAACTTTGTGGTATGCAGTACCTTTGATAATAATTATTAAATATTCAAGTTCCAGCCGTGGAATTCAACATAATTAATTATCCATGGCGAACAAGGCGACAACGGCACAGTTGCGTTGTTGGTGTGAATATGTGTTGGTGATGTGAATCCTCGACAGGCTGAGGTAAGCATGTGTGCAGGTGAATGCCGAGAACTAAAATGGAAATCATCGGCATGACGCGTGACTTGGCAACCCGAGAAACGGAACATATGAAATCGGGTCCAGTTGATTTGCCCTTCTGACGCAAGGCTGCAGCCTCGTGGCGAGCACGGACCGGCTTCAGTGACTGAGCTCCAGCTTGCTATACAGAACTGTACATTCGACATCCAAAAACCTCATCACCAACTCATGCTAGCGTTTTAATCCTACGATGCTTCACGTCCTGGAATAGGCCGAGAAAAATTGAGTAGCGACAATGCGCAGTGTTGGTTTACTGGAACCTAGAACACGATCAACCCAACTGTAAGCCGAAGATGCTGCTGCGTCATTGGCGACCTCGAAGCGCTCCGACGTCTTGCTTGCGACTATTCTCCCAGTCAAGTCGAAGGCGCGAAATCCGTGATCTCGCTCAGTTGCCAGATCGAATTATCCCGAAATACCTCGAGAGCCGCCAGAGCGATCTTCTCTCCTTACAGTGGCCCTCTCCGCCACGAAACATACTCTTCGTCAAGAAAGATGGTGCCCCAGCCGTGACGGAGTCGATGATAGAGTATGCAAATTATGTACACCAGAACTACGAAAATGTGTCTCTCATATTCGAACCGCATGTCGCAACATCTATTCAGTCATCTATACCGTTTCCAATCTACACGACCTCCGACAGCTCCGTCCTCTCCAAGAAGGCCGACATGACTACCACTCTCGGCGGCGACGGTACAATCCTCCACGCATCCGCCCTATTTTCCACAACAACGCATGTACCGCCGCTCCTATCTTTTAGCATGGGTACGCTCGGGTTCTTGGGCGAATGGAAATTCGAGGAATTCAAACGCGCCTTCCGTGAAGTCTACATGTCGGGCGCAGCAGCCGGTTCGCATCTTTTCCAGGACCAGCAGCACCCGCACATCCAAGACATACCCGGCGGAGAGACAGGAGATATGACCGGCTGGTCCTCTATACGGGGAAAGTCCATGGGAACGTCAAGATTATCCAAGGTCCTATTGAGGAACAGGCTGAAAGTAGGCATATTTGATGCCAATGGGCAGAGAGTCAATGGCGATGGCACAGCGCAGAATGAAGTGCAGGATATCCATGCCATGAACGAGGTCATAATCCACAGGGGCGCAAACCCCCACATGGCTATCATCGAGATTTTCGTTGGTGGAAGATTTCTAACTGAAGCAGTGGCGGACGGGATGATCATTGCGACACCAACAGGATCCACAGCATATAGTCTCTCGAGTGGTGGGAGCATTATTCACCCCCTCGTGAGCAGTCTGCTCATGACACCGATTTGTCCAAGAAGTCTCAGCTTCCGACCGCTTGTCTTACCAGCCAATACGCCACTGACGCTGCGGTTAAGCGAGAAAAACCGGGGTCGAGAGTTGGAGGTCAGCATTGATGGGAAGCGGAGTAGCAGGGGGGTTGCCTGTGGCATGGAAATTCGGGTTCTGGGGGAGGATATTAAGCGTCCTGATGGAGCGTGGTCAGGTGGTGTACCATGCGTGATGAGGGGGACAAGGAGTGGGATGAAGCATGATGATGGGTGGGTTGGGGGGCTGAATGGGCTGCTGAAATTCAACCACCCTTTCGGCGAGGAATAGAGAATTATGATACCACCAGAGATAGGCGTTTATTTATTTGGCTATTTATGTTGGAGTTCCAGGGGCTCGACGGAGGCGCAACGGAGATGAGAAAAGCTCAACTAAATAATCCATATATATTATTATACCTTCCAGAACATATCCCACCCGAAATTCATCCATACAGGAAGGAGGAATCAATAATTATCCTCCGAATTACCACCTCCTTGCAGTCCCGTTGAGGTACCTGTTAATTGACTGCGGTGGCGATAGTGTAGGCTGATAGGACCGAGCTCGCGAAGAGCGTGCGGCAAGCATAATTTCGGAGCTGGGAGCATGATGCCTCAAACATTGCCGGAAGACTCTCATGACATGCTCGGGTTCTTCGGCCTAGGGGAAAACAAAATAATTCAATTTATTTGGCGTAAAATTGGAAGACTTCCTACAAGAGTATGACTGTTCATGGTACGACTGATCCGTTGTCTAGTCCACTAGTATGGCAAACTAGACAGCACCACGGGATTTCGATATGAGGGACCGCAGAGTGAAAAAAGGAAGGGGGCGTGACACAATGGTAAAAAGCAAGAGCATCGAGCTGGCCATGGCGAACGAATCTAGAAGCTTTCAGGGAACCTGTGAGTGCTGTGGGAGCACTAACGATGTAAGTTATTTTTTATAGGGCGAATAAACTTGACACTTTGCCGCCCACTTTTCTTTTACCTTCATATATAAGTTGATAATATTTTACATTTGAAATAAAAATCTATTCTTAAAACCAAGCCGTCAAGAGTATGCACTCTTCAAAACTTTGATATTTTCACAATTTAATGAAACATCGACGAGACAGAAATATCCTGAAGTGATAAGATAAGATGGGCGATCAGACCCCTATTGAAGCGGTTACGGCCCATGAGCGGGAAGAACGGGAAGAGCGGGAAGCTGTCCCGTTTAGGATGCGATGATTTCAAACGAACCACCTGATGCCAAATCCTATTTCGAAGGAATAGACAGGGCAGCTATGTGATTGATGTTGGCGGGGTGCGTTGTCCAGTTGCAAGGCAACACTTATTAGATCACTAGACCCACCAGTTCCTCGCCCTTGTCGAACAAGCGGACACAAAGACGCAAACAGGGCAGAATGCCAGTCTGCTTGTTAGAGTCGCTACCACGGTGCTGCGAGACATCCATTCTATGCTTCGCCTGCGAGGTGATGTGACGGGAGATCCCCGATGCCCGTGCCGACGTCCTTGAGATGTCTCACACGCCAAAGGCCATCCCCCATCTTCCACTAAGACTCGGAAAAAGACAAACCGCCCCCACTCATAGCACATTTTAAGGGTCTTGAGATTGCCGATCTACGAGGCTGAAAGGAAACTTTCTGCGCCGATGATATCATGTTGCTAATGTGGCAATAAAGCCCGAGACATAGAGAACAAAGGAGCCGAGGATGAGCACTAAGAACTGCGAGTGAGACTCTGTGGCACAGAATGTAACGACCATCACGTGGCCAGCCGTCCAGTCTTCTCCCCTGCCGCCTCCGGCTTTCATTCCTGCGCGCCCCGGGCGGTTCTTTGTCCTGAAACTGCCATCTGACTCTTCCTCCTCGTCACCCGGCGCCAACGCAGGTACTGCACAAGGGCGGCGATCACTTCTACTCGCGCCCTGGCTGCCGCCACCACCCCGCCGCACGTCCACACGCTAGCTGCTCTGTACGACCTCTGCATATGTGCATAGTTGTGGGCCAATCGGGACCCACGCCTTGCCATGGGCGGAGAACAAGCCACAAAGACCGCCGTAATTGCGATGTTGGATGGGTGCACAAACTCGTTGTCAAGATGCGACACGCACCACCAAACTGCTCCGTTTGCACTCAGGGGTGTGGATGCCTGGGGTCCTGGTATTTGACCTGAGGGTCTATCCTGGCATCGCGGCTGCTGGGGTTCTTTCGAATCCGCATTCCACGCTTTAGACAGACCTGCATGCATCTTGAGAAGCAAGGGTTGTAAAATCAGTGCAGGAAGGTTGCGTAAGAAAGCATCCACAGAACTCACTCTGAATCACCGCTCATCCAGCAAGGGCTGCCTATAACTGCCCCAAGGCCGCGCCAGTATGGCTCCCTCAAATTCAAAGATCGCGGGTGCCCGACTGCAACAGCTTCAGCGCATCATGGAGGAGAGTTCACGAAGACCATTTATTCGGGCCTATGTCCCAGCAGACCTCGAGTCTATCATGCACATTGTGAGTTTCTTTTTGGCCCCGTTTGCTCCTCCCCGGAGCTCGAATCCCATGCCCATCGCCAACCTACAAATCCGAAGGTGAAATAACCACAGGAAGCTAACCTGATCCAGTGCCGTGTTACTGCCCACTCAGCTGCAGCCCAAGAACCAGCCAACACCCTCGTCCCTCTCATATTTGCTCTCCCATATGTTATTCTTCATCCTGAATACACATTTGTCCTCGACAACGGGCATGGTGACTGTGTGGGGTATTGTCTCGCCGCACCATGTTCAGCAACCTACCTCGAACGCTACAAATCCGAGTACCTCCCAACCATTGACCGCTCACGCTATCCACCTCCACCACCAAGTCCTGGAGCCGTAGCCGGCAACGAGATTGAGCGTACAGGCAAAAATGGAGATGTGGCCGCCGCACTCCTGCAGCGCCTATACTATCCTGACGAATCGGTACTACACAGAACCTGGCCAGGCCTACTTGAAGAATATCCAGCACACCTGCACATTGATATCCTACCCGAGTACCAGGGCCATGGTGGGGGTAAGAATCTCATAGCGGCACTCACGGCAAAACTTCAGGCGGACAGGGTGTGCGGCATCCATCTCATGAAGTCTGGCGACAACAAGGGCGCTGAAATCTTCTATTGTCGAATGGGGTTTGAGCGCTACCCTGTTATTATGGATGGGGGCGAGAGCGGGGAGATCGGGCGCAAAACCGGGGGAGGAGTTTGCATGGTACAGAAATTGAGCTAAGAGGCTCACTTGCATGGCTTCAGCTGGATTGGAAAGGAGGCTAGAGGGGAGGGGGCGTCGGGGAAGTACCGGAGCACACAAGAGGAGTTTGGGCATATTTTGTTTCTTTACACGAGATGATGGCGCGAGCCGCGGTGTTCCGACGGCGTGGTAAGGTGTTTAGCTGCTTTTAATGAAGACTTTTGATTGGATTGATACATTCTTTTGCCGTGTCAATGAGTGGAGTTATTTTATTGTAAAGGACGATGCAGGACGCTTGCGCATGCCACCTGTACAGGGCCAGAGCGCCGGGACACCATACTCAAGTACTTTGTTCCATGGAGCGCAAGGCTTGCAGAATTGAGATGTTGTACCTCCAGTGGGTTGCGAGGTGAGTGTGTGGGGGGGGCTTCAGGGGCGCATGCGAGCGCGGGGGTGTTGCATCGCCCCGGGGCGATCATCCATGTACCCGATCACGATTGCTGGAACGGACATGCGAGCATAAGTTTGCCGTAGATATTCGGCTGTAGCGGCTCGGCTGCATGGGCCCAGCTGTAGATTTAACTGTATGAACCTGTGGAGTAGATTACTTGTAACTTTGAAATCCGCCATGAGCTTTGTGGTTACATTGCGTCGGTTGCACTGCAGAGCGTGTTCTGGATTCCCTTGCGTGGATCCCGTGCGAGGATCCCTTGCATGAACCGAATAAGTTTGTGCGCAGGATTGGCCAGTTAACAAACTAAGGAAATATCGGACCTGTGTTTGCTCCAGGGAATGGTTCCTTCGGCCGAGTTTGCCTATCGAGGGTAGCTGCCCGCCAACATTTTTCCTCAGCCCCGGCCCGTTGTCTCTCCAGTACCACAAACGCCAAGTCTTGATGTAGCGCTATTTGTTTCATATCTCTTATCTGGTTCCAAGATTCCGTCGGGGGGTCAAGGAACTGGCACTCGAGAGAGAGTTGTTGAAGAGCAGAAGAGTACCGTAGCCTAGTGTATCAATTCATTTTTCGGGGAGGAGGGGGGTGGAGGGTGTCGGTGGGAGCTGAAAATCATATGGAATTGCAAACTTCGGAGATGAGGGAAGGTGTAGGGGTGTTGTGGGCTTTGTCTGGGGTCAGGGATTGGGGCCAGGAATGAAATTTCGTGTGCCAACTGGGATCTAATAGAGTATTATTGAGCCCAAGGATCTGGGTATGAAGGGGAAAGAAGAACCCGGTTTTAAGGCTATTAATTAATACCATATATGGGTTGCCCAGAGGAGAAAGAAATATTGTAATACGGGGAAGGAAGGTAAGGTCCCAACAACCTTTCGACATATACCTTGTTGTGGTCGGTTAAACTGTACATATGAATAAAATCGTGCAACATAACAAGGTAATGAGGTTGCATTCACGTCAAGAAGAGCACAGCTTCTGGTTAATTCTGATTCTAGCTCAGCTGCCTCTTAAAAGTCGTTGAAGTTGTCGTCGGTTTGGTCGCTCGGAATAAGTACCCACCCTTCGGGCAGGGCCGGGCCGTCGCGTGGGCTGTCCAAAATAGAAGCTTCAGCGCAGGTCATGCGCTAAGACCCAGAGTCTCCAAACTGTCGGAAATAGAAAGGAGAAATTACAACGCCTTACAATACACGCACGCGTTATAATTTTTCGCATCTATATCGATATGTTTATTGAAGTAATGATGACGACAACCCCCAACATTTCATAGTCAAGCTCACCATCCCTGAGAATGCACATATGACGAATGCTGAAACCGCATGCGAACACATGCACCTATTTCGATCGAGGCGAGAACATCGTGTCCCATGATTTGTTAACTAGTCAGAATAATCAGAGACAGGTGCATCCTACAGGATCTTACAAGTCCCACTGCGGTCGGCTTAATTTGACTCAAAAAACATAGGTCTGGTCGTGAGTCACTCCATATCAGGAATCCATTTCAAACATGGAGGCCGCCCAAGACTCCGTCCTCAGGACTACCAAATGCGCCTCCTCAACCGACGGCAAAATGTTATTCATCCTAAAAAAAAATAAAAAATTCATAGCCAGCCAAAGCACTATCTGCTATACCGTCAAAGAACTGTCTGTTACGCAGTAGATGCCAAATATAAAGTTGGGATTATAAAATGCGCAGAAGGTTTGGACCGGAAGGCGCATCGATGGAATGGCGAGAGGGTGACTGACTTGTAAGTGTTGTTTTGTTATCGTCTATTTAAGACTACGCATGCGAAACTCTAAGAGAAGGCTTATCAACTATAAGCCTGCTCAATCCAGCTACCGAGAGTTTTTTTATTGATAGGTTTCTCTTATGTTTTTGTGCCTGGCTTTGTTTGGATTTGCCGGATTGATAAGTGGATAGAAACATTCCGTGGATATCTGTCCCGATAGGAATAGCCCAGCTCAGTTGGCCAGAACATCAAATTTTACAATATATACGGCTCATCAGGCCGGATTTGCGGGGTCGTAAGCGGATCACACGATTTCCCCAGATTAATTAAAGCGCGGTACCGTCGGCCCTTGCTCCTCCAACTGAGGGACGAAAAGTAACCCCACAGGGCATTTTGAAGCTTTCACACTTTAGGTTTTAACGTTGCGACTTATTTTGTATATATAAGCTTATAAATGTGCCTATGATCTACGAGATAACTTTGGCGGCAAGTTTGACAATCATTTCGGTCGACCAGAAGTACAATGGGTATTAATCTAAATATGTCGGAGTTGCCAGATAGCTTGGCCTCTCGGCTTGGCCTCCCGGATCGGCGTAACTTATAGTATCCGTCCATGCTCCAATAACGCTAGTCCTGGCCAGATCAAACTGTATCGGGATTTAATAAGCTTTAATGACAACTTCGGAAGTCTGGTTCCGTTCCTTCATGGCAACTTGAGCCTGCTGCTTGAGCGGGGTCGGCCCAGAAGTTCTGCGCCTCACTATATAAAGGGCCTCGAGCCTCCACAATCATCACTCGTCAGGCGGAGGTTTTATTTCATATCTACTAAGTCGCCTTTTGATAAAAAATGAGATTTTACCAACCATTGTGCGGCGCATTGCTCATTGGGGCCGCTCAAGCACAGCAGGGAGCATGGGGCCAATGCGGAGGAACGGGCTGGACTGGCCAGACAACATGCGTGTCAGGTTACCATTGCGCCTACACGAATGAGTGGTACTCTCAGTGTGTCCCCGGTACTGATGGAGGCACTACGCCGACGACTACCGCTCCTGGCCAAACTACTACGTCTCCAGGGAACCCTTCAGCGACAGGCTTCAAGTGGCTTGGTGTTGATGAATCTGGAGCAGAGTTCGGGCAAGGAAGCCTTCCTGGTGTTTATGGCAAGGACTTCATCTTTGCTTCGACCGATGTTCTTGGTGTATGATCTCTCCAGGCGAAGAATTACCCCGAAGCTAACACGTTACAGTCGCTTATGAAAGAGGGTTATAACATATTCCGCGTGCCTTTCCTTATGGAGCGCATGGCGCCTGGTGGAGTAGCGTCATCGTTTTCAGCTGCGTACCTCGCGAATTACACTGTTGCAATCAACTACATCACTCAGAATGGAGGATACGCTGTTGTTGATCCTCATAACTTTGGACGGTATAACGGCGCAATAATTACAGATACCAATGCATTTGGCACCTTCTGGAAAACCCTGGCAACCGCTTTCAAGAGCAACTCCAAAGTTGTAAGTTGAACTCTTCCTGAAGGGCTCTGTCATCCAGACTAATCCAGCTAGATTTTTGATACAAATAACGAATACCACGACATGGACCAAACCCTGGTCCTGAACTTGAACCAGGCAGCCATCAATGCTATCCGTGCCGTCGGAGCCACTTCCCAATACATTTTTGTGGAGGGCAATTCTTACAGCGGCGCCTGGACATGGAACACGGTAAACGACAACCTAAAGGCGCTCACCGACCCCCAGAACAAGATCATCTACCAGATGCACCAATACCTTGACTCTGACGGATCCGGCACATCAGCAGACTGCGTCTCCTCCACCATTGGTGTCGAGCGCGTGACGAGCGCGACAGCATGGCTGCGCGCAAATGGCAAAATCGGCATCATTGGTGAGTTTGCTGGCGGTGCCAACAGCCAGTGCAAGACTGCTGTTACAGGTCTCCTGCAGCACTTGAAGACGAACTCTGATGTGTGGACTGGAGCCATGTGGTGGGGTGGTGGACCATGGTGGGGTAACTATATCTTTGGGTTTGAGCCCCCAAGTGGCACTGGGTATACGTACTATGATTCGACCCTCTTGCAGTTCCGCCCATGATAGGGCTGCTATTTGGTATGTGATGTCCTGAGGCGTGGTTTGTACATAGCCATTACATTCATAACAAATAATTCGTGATGCTGCTCGAAACCTCTCTCTGGTGACTATGGAATTATTGTGCCGTGTAATCTTTGGGGACGGATACGGGCGGGAGTTCCAGGAAGTGGACAATCAACTGCTTGGAAATTTCGTCGAAGACCTGAAATTAACTGATTGTCGGCTTGCTTATGGTCCTTCAGCTAGTTCTTGTTCTGGATCGGCAAAGGCGAGATAGGCTTAATCACGACCACTTCTACCAAACGGCTGGCCCCTCCTTCCCGAAGCTTGCACCTTGCTAAACAGACCTTGGTGGATGGTGACTTAATGTAAACAGTCCACTTAGTATGCACATTACAGCTAGTTTCTTAAGCCTTTCAAATAAATGTTTAAGCTTAAAGCATGTTACACCCTTTCTCGCTTGGAAAAGAGAAGGGGAAAAAGCCAATCGACCAGATATGCCTCTAGAGTTTCGCGTATCGGCTTCTTCAGCTAAACTCTCTCGATGCCTTTTTATGAATGACTTTAGGGGTATGTCCTAGATAGTGCATAATGTAGAATTTCATCCACTGCTATCGATGACGCCTGTCTTTTCTTATAGTATATTATCCCCGTTCTGCTACGGGCGGTGATCAAGGATGTGAAGACTTAAATAATTATTGATACCATTCAAACACTCACCACAGAGACAATGGGGTTCCCTCCATACACAGAAACCTTCCACAACTCGCCCTACTCCGGCATTGACCCTTCACGTCCCGAGCTCTCCACAGCTGGAAAGGTCACAGGCGGCGGCTCTGGCATTGGGCCTCGTATAACCCAAGAATTTGCAACCGCAGGCGCCACAAAAATTGCCATCCTCGGTCGTACTATTTCCAGCCTCGAGAAGACAAAGAAGGAGGTGGAAGCAGCTCATACCAACGTCACGGTGCACACCTCAGTTGCCGACATTAGCGATGAATCTGCAGTCAGCAAAGCATTCGAGGGCATCGAGAAGGCGCTGGGGAAAAGCGATATACTCGTCAGCAATGCCGGTTACTTGCCGGATATCAAGCCTATCGCAGAATGCGACGTCGAGGAATGGTTCCAGGGAATGACTGTTAATGTGAAGGGAAACCTGATCCTATCAAAAGCTTTCCTTAAGCAACGCCGTCGAGAACCCGATTCTCTTGCACGTGTCCACTGGCGGTTCTCACCTACCTCCTATGCCCGCATATAGCGCGTATGCAGTAAGCAAAATGGCAGCTGCTAAGATGATGGAGTACTTGGCTTCGGAAAACCCACAGGCGAGGGTTCATGTTATCCACCCAGGCGTTATCCCAACAGACATGTATAAGAAAAGTTCTGAAGGCGGGTATGAGTCTGAGTTTGATGACAGCGAGTAACATCTTGTTTATTCCCTTCCCGTTAGTAAATGACGAATCAATTATGCTAATGTATATATGTGCTTTAGTCGAACTTCCTGCTTCTTTCGCAGTATGGATTGTCAGCCCCCAGGCAGAGTTTTTAAGAGGCAAATTCGTCTGGTCGAATTGGGATATTGAGGAACTGAAGGCTAAGAAGGAATATCTCCTTTCAACCAATAACCTGACACTGGGCATTCTTGGGTGGTCTTAGGGGCTTAGGATGCTTCTCATATGTCTTTGTTTCAGGCCAACCGCGAATGTGCCAGTCGCGAATATACCAATAATATAACATAACTCTACAACACAAAAGCCAAATTTCCTATATGCATCACCCACTCTAATCCCAAGCAAAGCGAAAAGTTGGCCACGACCATTATTCTTTTAAGTGCTCAAGTTCAATAATGTAAGCACGGAGTATTTATTAGCGGGTGCACCTCACAATGCGGGAGCATTTGCAGATCTTCGCTGTCATCAACGTTTGCCAAGACCGTCACATGTGGCTGGACAGGGATAATCATATAACCTTACCCACAATCACTCAGTCCATAAGTGGATAAGCTTTAATTAAAGCACGGTGCACAATGGCTGAAGGTGTTAACTTCTGCCGCATCGTGACCGCAAGCTTCTGGTCAATAGCTGCACGATGGGGAAGATGGACGAGTATGACCTCGTAGTCATTGGCGCCGGTGAGTGAGCCCCAAAACGCAATCATGATCATGGGCATCTCTAAAAACTCCCAGGCTCCTATGGCCTCGCTGCTGCAAAGACCTTCCTCGAGGTAAACCCCTCGGCCAGCATCGCCATCCTAGACTCCGAGGAGACCATTGGCGGAGTATGGGCGGAACGTAAGCTGTACCCCGGTCTGAAGACCAATAATATGCTCGGGACGTACGAGTTTAGTGATTTCCCCATGGATACCGCGACGTATGGTATCAAAGCGGGCGAGCACATTAGCGGTGAAGTGCTTCATCGGTACCTCAAGGATTATGCGCATAAATTTGGCATCTACTCCAAGATCCAGTTTGAGACCAAGGTGCTTTCAGCTGAGCAGACAAGCGGCTCTGGGTGGCTACTCAGTGTGACGAATGGGTTTAGCGATAATGATGCCCTCAAGACAAGTAAAGTCCTGGCGAAGAAGCTTATCGTAGCGACGGGTGTGACTTCGGATCCATTTCTGCCTAGGTTTAGTGGCTCAGAGTCGTTTGGGGTTCCTCTGTTCCATACTGGCGACTTCAAGGAGCATGCTGGAACTCTGGAATCCGCAAAGACGGTTGCCGTTTTTGGAGGCACGAAGTCGGCTTGGGATGCTGTCTATGCTTATGCAACGAGGGGTGTCAAGGTCGAGTGGATCATACGTGGTAAGTAACCCTTAGTATCCAAGTAAGTGCACGTGTTGAACATTCTTAGAATCCGGTCACGGCCCAACCTGGATGGCCCCAGCATATGTAACGCCCTTGAAGAGGTGGCTCGAGAAGCTCGTTCACACTCGCTTCATTACCTGGCTCAGCCCCTGTATCTGGGGAAATTCCGACGGATACTCTCGCGTCCGATCGTTCCTTCACGGCACCGCGATAGGTCGAGCCCTCGTGGACACCTTCTGGGGAATCCTCGGCAACGACGTCAAGACGCTGAACAAATACAGTTCGCACCCCGAACTAGCAAAACTCGAGCCGTGGAACGACGCCTTCTTCGTCGGGGCCTCGGGAATCTCAATCCTTAACTACGACACCGACTTCTTCGACCTCATCCGTAATGGCTCCGTATCCGTGCACATCACCGACATCGAAGGCCTGGCTCCAAAAACAGTACTCCTCTCCAAAGGCGACCAGCTAAAAGTCGACGCCATGGTCTGCGCAACAGGCTGGAAACACCGCGTCGCCCTTGACTTCCTCCCCAAAGACCTCGACCTCGGCCTCCCCCACCACACCACCAACGCCCCCAGCCTCCGCACCCAGCGCGCCAACGAGGAAATCCTCTCCCGCTTCCCGCGACTCAAGCAGCGCCCAGCAGCGCGCCCAAAATACGTTCCCCTAACAGAGAGCAAGGGCATCAGCGACGACGAGCTCGCGCCCCCCGAGGAAACATTCGAGCCTTTCCAGCACTACCGCTTCATGGTTCCTCCGTCCACGATTCGCGAGCGGAACATCGCCTTTATTGGATTCCAGCTTACCATCAGCACGACTATTATGGCGCAGGCGCAGGCGCTGTGGATCGCGGCGTATTTCTCGGATAAGGCTGGTGCTGTGGCTATTCCTGCTGATGACGAGGAGGTCAGGTATGAGGCCGTCTTGCATAATCGGTTTGGACGCTGGAGGTACCCGGAGGGGTTTGGGGTGCTGCCCGATTTTGCGTTTGATGCGGTGCCGTATTTGGATATGGTGTTGACGGATTTGGGGTTGGAGTGTCATAGGAGGGGGGGGTTGTTGAGGGATATGTTTAGTCCGTATGGGCCTGAGGATTATAAGGGGCTTGTGTCGGAGTGGCTGTCTAAAGCTGGTAGGTAGGACGATTCCGAGTGACAACTTACTTCAGCAGTTGTTTGGGGAATCGTGCCATCGCTCGCATGACGGAGCCGTGCATTTTGAGACTTGTTGGGCAACCGTTTACCCTGGCAAATCCAAGCCCGAAGAAATACTCGACGAAAGACCTGTCGGCAACGGGCTAAGAAGAGCCATGGAACCATATTCTGAGTATATAGTCAAGTATATAGTCCAATATAGGATATCTTCATTTTACACTCGCTCTCGGTTTCTCATCTCTCAGTCTCCTCGAAGCTCGGTTATTTCGCCTGTAGCCCAGAATTCAACGTCGGCACAATTAATTAGGTGTAATACGCTAGTTATAACAAGCACAGGCAACAGGGACAATCGAATCCTCCCTCTTGCTCTTTATAGTTACTAGGTAATGTCAGAACTATAAGTTAGCCAATACAGGAAACGTTGTCACGTGTCCAAATGCAGGGACGCGGAGACGTTAAATTAGGCGATACCAGTTTAGGGTTAGCTCACAATCCAATAAATCTCACGTGATACGGATGGGGTGAGTGAACCACGCTGAATTCTCACGAGTAGGTCGCATCCAGAGATGACATCCAAGACAAGTCCTTAATCACTCTGTTAAGGCCCCAAAATAGGTGTCTGCCAGTTCAGCCCAATCTCACGTGAGATCCGCGTACCACCCTCACACACCTCACACACCACACCGTGCAAAGCTGCGCCAAAATGCCCATCCCGGCCACCGTACCGGAGCTCATTTCCGAGGCTGACAAGACCTGACTTGTGGCTGGGCAACGGGCGCTCTGACTGGCTACACCGCTGCACCTTGACGCCATAAACGCGGCTCGAAGGAGCAGCGCTGATATTGCGCCAAGGCCTGTCTAAGCCGGAAATGAAACGTTGAGGGGCCGAGGTGGGACGTTCTGCGGCGCAGCTGGAGCCTGGGGGATGGCTGTCAGACTGGGAGTTTGAGGCGAAAAGGGGGGTTGGTTGGTCGGTGGTTGTTGGCGATTGGTAGTTTTGCCTTGGGGGCTGTATGTTAGTGTGGCTATGGTGGGGGGAGAGCGAGGGGAATGCGAAGATGGTGCGGCGGCGGTGTGATGTGATGGGCGTACTGCGTACTGGAGATGGATGGATGGGGGTGTGGTCGTGTGTGCTGGCTGGGCGGCACGGAGTAGGGAGCGGAGATCGGGGTAAGGGACATGCGGGATGGCGCCGGGGTGGTGGAGGGCTTGTTTTGTGAGAGGAGGAAGGGGCGGGCGATGTGCAGGAAGTTGGTTAGGGGGAGCAAAAGCGAGGCGAAGCGAAGCGGTCATAGAATCTCATCTCACGAAAATCAAGGCACAAGCAGAGCACGACGTACAGTGCGTACGTACGATCTTCCTCATTTTGAGGGGGAAATGGATGCTGTGTCGTAGGTTGTGCTGTCGTACTTGTGTCGTACTGTGTCGTACTGTCCGTTAAGTTAGGTAGGATACGCCACAGGACTCGTCATGGCGTGCCTCACTACCACACACAGCATTTACAGCACAGGGAACATGGACATTGTATGGATGGATGAGCCTCGCCTGCTAAAATTACCCAAGCTTGGGTGTGCATTATGCATATGCACGTGGTGATTGCGGATGATTGCAGGACAGTACGATGAAGAACAAACTCCCCCTTGCGTTGGAGTTCATGAAGATGTCTGAGCTGAGAGTGCTGAAGAAGCCTTTTAACGACGTCGTTGAAACTGAGTGAGTGAGTGAGTGAGCAGATAAGATTTCGATTACCACTGCCTTTTACCCTTAGGCCGCCGTAGAGGTAGTTAGATGGAGATAGTCGCCCTAGAATTGCCAGTTGGCTACCATTGTAGTCGTCGCTAGTTCAGGAGTGACTTGCCAACCAGCGCCAAACAGTACTACTGTAGCAAGTATCAATAGTCCCACCCGAGTCATGCACTAGAGGAGTCGTAAGCCTTTTGGAGTGACGAGTACACGCCAGTTACCCACCCATCTACCGTCTAACAAGAGAAAGTGACTTGCTACACAGTACACCAATCTACTGTTATCGATGTACCCACAACTACTCCATCGACCTGCTATCTACCACTACTATTTACTACTATACCCTACTATACTACGTCTATACTACTCTATCCCCAACAAAACTATCTCGGTCTGCCTCGGATTATCTCTTTCCTCCCCTCCCTCCCTCCATCTCCCTCTTCGTTCTCCTTCCCCTACTCCGTACCGTGTACTCCTTTCCCTCTTCTTTATTAGCTTATTAGCGTGTCCACATCTGTAAAAAATGCCTTAGCCACACCCTAAACACACCCTAGCGAAAACCCATCAATTGGCTAAAATCCCGTAGTGTGCTCCTCTTACTCCTACTCCGTACCGCACCGCCCACTCCTACCACTCCTACCACTCCTTCCCCCCCTCCACACCAAAAATCACACCAAGACTCTAAAAACCCCCAATGGCCCGCGCCTCGTGCGTTTATAGTGACGCGTAGTTTCCAGTGGAGAGAGTAACCAACTCCCACCCACCAACTCTTACCACCCTACTACTACCAACTCTACTCACCACTCTCCTTCATCGCCACCACATTCATTAACCCACCAACATCCGCCCCCCTCCTCTCTCCAACGACGACCTCGGATGCTCATACCTACGACGATCCGATATCCTTAATGTCCTGCCCTTCCGCACGTCCTACTCTCCTTACCATATGTTACGATGCGGAAAGGAACGAAGGTCTTCATATTCGTTAATTTCGTCGTCGTTTGCCTTCTTGTAAATGCCTTTAGCACACTTATCGCCCTCCTTTTCGAAGATGGAGCCGTCCACGCCATTCCAGCTGCGGACATCATGAGGCCCAGCGAAGACAATACCGATCGCAATGACAGACAGGTCATCCCGAGGATAATACACCAGACCTATATCAACGAATCCATCCCCGCGCAATGGGTACCTAGCCAGAGATCTTGCATCGACCTGCACCCGGACTACGAGTACAAGGTGAGCTCCCACCCACGCCTCAAACACACTCAATTCCCCAGATAGAACACATGCTGACGAGCCTAACCTCTAGCTCTGGACAGACGACCTCTCTCGCGAGTTCATCAAAACGCAGTACCCCTGGTTCCTCGACACCTTCGACTCCTACCCCTTCCCAATCCAGCGCGCCGATGCCATCCGCTATTTCATCCTCGACCACTACGGCGGCATCTACCTTGACCTCGACGATGGGTGCGCCCGACGTCTGGACGTGATGCTCGAGTACCCAGCCTGGCTGCGCCGCACGCTCCCCACGGGCATCAGCAACGACGCCATGGGTGCCGTCCCGCACCACCCCTTCTTCGAGCGCGTGATCAAGAGCCTCGAGCGCTACGCCAACAACTACGGCATGCCCTACATCACCGTCATGTCGTCGACAGGCCCGCTCTTCCTCTCCATCATCTGGAAGCAGTACATGTCCGAGGAGCGCCCGGAGCAGGACCACGTGCGCGTGCTCATGCCGCCCGAGTACCGCAACAACGCGTGGAGCATCTTCTACATCGCCAAGGGGAACAGTTGGCACGGAAAGGACGCGCAGACTATCTTCTGGATGGGCAAGCACTGGATGCTGCTCACCTTCAGCGGGTTCGCAGTGGCGGGCGTGGTCTTCGCAGTCATGTTCTATGCGTGGACGGCGTGGATCGGGACGAGCAGGAGGGACAAGAACGGCCCGGGGTATATCCTATTACCGCGGCGAGAGTGTGTTGATCGGATGGCGTGATACACGGCTGTTGGATAGAAGAAAAGAGGCAGGAAAGTCGCGGGCCCACGCCAGCCGCGAGCCGCGACGTCGGCAAAGCTGAGTCAACTTTATGCCCGCCATGGCACTTGGAAAAGCGGATGGGTCGGCGCGCCTCTGGCCGCCCATGTTCACAACTCGATGTATGTCTACAACGACGAATTGCTCCTCGACGGCCCCACAGATGAAACAAAAAATCACCAGCGCGTGCTGCGCTGCCGTGAGGGGAAAGACTGCATTGCCGCTCTGCCTGCCAACGAATTGTTGTTGCCGGGGCATGTGTTTCGCGTCCGACTTGGTTTGGGAATATAGTGCACAAATTGGGCGTTTCAACGGAGCGGGAGGGTTTTTATCAGCGGATAGAGTTGTAAATAACATACATTGTAAGAGTAGTCATTTCTTCACCTTCAGACTCGGGGAGGGGGCTTCTTTGCTCTCTCTCCGGAGCGCAGCGCCTTCGAAGTGTCTGTTCTCGTTGCAAAGGAGCACGGTCGGATTAATGGTGGGAGGGTAATAGAGGACATGGGTTCCTCGTATAACTAGATGTAGAATCTTAATACTGATATCTACACTTCAACGATCTTGATCACTGTGACCCTGGAAACAACTTGTCTTTCCCAACGACTGGCCATTGGGACTCGGATTCCCACCCACAGCCAACTCCCTCACCCAGCCTCATCAATTGACGCCCCATCTAGCAAATCTTGATACCTTGATTCCAGCCACCCATCCCTGGTCACTCCGCCCAGCCCATCGGTTCTCAGCCACCTTCACACACAGCTCCCGTGACATTCACGTGACCCAACTATCATGCCCACCAAGCCTCCTCCTCCACGCACCACCACCAACATCAACTCGCCACCCACACCAACCTCACTGCCCTCCCTCCGAAGGCGACAAGGCACCAAGCTCTCCCCATGATCCAATAGCCACCGACCCAAGACAGCGGGAGCGGGAGGCCCCGCGTCCGCAGCACGTTTGTATGCATGCACGGTGCGGGTATGGTGGGGGGGGAGAGCTTGAGTGGTTGTTCTTGGGTTTGTGGTGATTCTGGAGTCTACTGATGTGGTGGCCGGCGACCGGGCGGAATGGTGGGCGAATTTGTGGCGTTTTGAGGGGAGGGAA
>LNAR01002032.1:0-45898 GCA_001630585.1 Pseudogymnoascus sp. BL549 | reverse complement strand
GATTGCGGGGGAGGACGGGATGGGGAAGGATGGGATGAGGATGGACAGATAAGCAGTTGAACCGATGGAAGATATCGGATCTATCTGTCTGTCTGAGAGACGATGGTTTGCACGTGAATATTGTATTGGATCAACAATCCGTGTTCTATCTATACATATGTGTGTACCACTTTTCTACTATGCATCTTGATACCCTCCCCCGGGCCCGTTTGTTTCCTTTTTATTCTGGGGAAAACGCGGGTGAACCCGCTGTCATGTACTCTGTGCCGGGGTGGGGTGGCCTCGGTAGGGTGGGTTGGGTGTAGGGAGTGTAGATCTCGATATGGGTGTGGATGTGATCGTGATACTCGCTCTCGATGATGAGGATGAGATGGGGAATGTATATAGGTGTTTACAGCAGAGAGAAGGGGGCTAGGGCAAGTGTAAAGCTCGCACGATTGATGAGGGTTTTAATGAGGCCGATGTGAGAATGTGGGATAGGAATATCGGCCCGTCAAGCAGCTCCAATACTAAAGAGTTCATTTGTGATTACCTAACTTCCCTCATCCCCATCCCCATCCCTCGTCTCTCACACTCAATATTCCCAAACACCCTCGTCCCTCAGCATCATGAGAAGTTCCCGCCGTTTCTCGTCCTTACTCGCCTCTTCCACGCCCTCTACCTACCACCCCCCGGACAACCAATTATGTTGAAGCGGCGGGGCAACAAACAGTACAAATGTGTATGCATTGGTACCTGACATCACCCTCTCCGCCGTCCTCCGCCATCCTCTAGCCAATCAATCCGCCGCCCTCCCCGTCCAGGGCTGGGAGCGGAAGAAGTTAGTGCGGCGAGCGGGTTGTGACGGGGGAGGGGGACTGAGGGATAAGGCAACCAAGGAGCAGGGCAGGGTGAGGATGTGGGGCGAGGGGGACCTCCGTATCTCTGAGTCCGAAGTCGTGTATTTCTCTTATCTCTCCGGCCGGATGGAAGAGGGGACACGACACGAAACACCTCGTTTTGAAAGACATTCTCTTCGTCGGCGGCGAGACGAGGTCAGGGACCCATAATTCGTACTATACTCGACGGAGAAACTGATTGGCGAAGGGATAGTCTGGATAGTTCGATTCGGGCCTTGTCCATCCAGTTGTGGGTCCTATCACGGGAATTCCTCCCTTCCAAACGACCGAGTTTGAGCGGTTTTTAGTTTTCCTGAATCAGGAAGTTTAGAGGTCTCAAATCATGCCCCGTTATCGTGAACTCTGCTCATGCACATGAACGTGAATGTGATGTGCGCCCCCTTCTGCCGCGTGTGTTGTTGGCTTGTTTATCACGTGCACCCCCGACGGGTTGCTTGTCCTGTCACACCCGCCGAAGCCGTCGGCGTCATCTTGCATACCTAAGCGGTAGTGGCGCTGGCGCTCCCCCCTCCCTCCGCCAAACAACCACCACCACCGCACCCACACACACCACACCCAACGCCGAGGCAAGGTGTCGTCATAGGTAACCACACCCGGCGACCCTGCTTCCCTGCCTGCCACGATGCAAAAAAGCCAAGGCCGAGAGGGCAACGCCGGGAGGAGTCGTGGCGCGGTATCGTGGGATTGGGGTTGAGGGGATCAGGGTTCGGCGCTATCGGGCTCGGTGTTTGTCAGGGGGTTTACTTCATCGGCGAGCGAAGGCGTAGGTACAGTACAGGTAACGCTTATCCATGCACGCTGTGCGGAGTGTAGCGAAAAAGCCGCAATGCACTCAACTTCGCCTCAGCGCGTGCGATATACAATCAGATATTCGTAGAAGCCGCAGAAGGCGCCGGCAAGCGCTAAGGAGGGGGTCTTTTGCGCGACTTATGGGGGTTGGGAGGGTAACGGCAGGGCTGGGCAGAGTGTTGAGGAGGGAAGGGAAGATAGACAGACGGCACAGGAAGCGCCATGGTCGTCATTTGTGACACGGTTTGGGATAAGCTCCGCCCGCAGGACCCTGGATGGAGGAAGGGGGTTAATATGGGAAGCTGTAGGTGGATTGATTGGGAGTTGTGTGAGAGAGAGGGTGAGTACGGGAGGTGATGGGCTGCTTGTGAATGTTTTCTTCGCCGGGTGCAATCTATTGAATGTCTTACTTGTTGCTTGCTAACTATGATACCAAGTAAACTAAGCAAGGAGACATAGATAAATGGACCATGAACTGCGTGGTTTTATTTTCTATGTACAACTTGCCTAGACAACTAGGGGTACATCTTACAAGCCCACACTATAGTGTCGTACATATGTACTTCGGGTGCATTAAGCCTGATTCGTTGTGTTTTGTCTGATATTCCCTGAGCCGATGAGGGATGATGGGATGGGATAGGCCAATTCGGACCCTCTTTTTCTCTCTTTCAGCAGATTTCATATGTCTGTCTGTTTTCCCTTGGACACATTTCCGTTCAAACAAGGGTTCGGCGGGGATAGTGGCTAGCTGGGATAATAGATAGCCGTGGGCAGTGGGCAGTGTACTGTGTATCGTGTACTGTACTGTACTGTATCTTCGATTAATTGCATCAGCATACGGCAGCGACGAACCAGCCTGGTTTTATTGACGATGTGGGCGGGTCCCTCCCTGCCTGCCTGGCCTGGTTTTCTGGTGATGATATGTGCCTCTCCTATTTCCGTGGAGGTATAAAGATGGCCGCTTCTGCCCCTTTCTGTAAATGTGAATAGACTCGTTTTTAACCCCTATAGACAAACAACTCTTGACTACTCTTCCTACTATCTATCATCTATCATCTATCATCTACGACTACTCTTCCACTACTCTTCTACTACTCTTCTACTACTACTACCACCATACAACCAATCACCCTCTCATCGTCGTCTTTGATTCCGACCTTCCCCTCAAAAAGCCTTATCCTACGTCAGAGATCCACTTTCTCCTCCCCTACCAGAAACTGCCAACCCCGCTACTGCGCTCTGGAACCTCGCACTACAATCGCACTAAACACTCGCCATCATCCACCCTAAATCCACTTCATCACCACTACTTGTGTCATCCATCCAGGTCCCCCCGCTATATATATCATCGACCTCGTTTCCCCTTTCCCCGGATTTCTACACAAAGAAAAAGCAAACACTACTACTTTACTCACCCCGCTCCTTCGCATGACTGGAATCAATACGCACCCTTGAACATTTTATCACTTTTACCACCACACACATACAACCGCAGAAATGGAGAACTTATCTATCAACAACATGATGGAGGAGAACGATAAGAAGAAGGCCGTCCACTTTGGAGCTGGCAATATCGGAAGAGGCTTTGTTGGCGAGGTAGGTGGCTTCAGAACCCATATCTGCAATATTAGCAAACTAACCCCATCTGCAGTTCCTACACAACTCTGGATATGAGGTTGTCTTTGCGG
Organism: Pseudogymnoascus sp. BL549; assembly: GCA_001630585.1. Lineage (NCBI taxonomy): Eukaryota > Fungi > Ascomycota > Leotiomycetes > Thelebolales > Thelebolaceae > Pseudogymnoascus > Pseudogymnoascus sp. BL549. The sequence goes on along the minus strand of LNAR01002032.1, from coordinate 42,522 downwards.
ACGTGCAGGACTCCATTATCGACCAGCTGAACGCAAAGGATTCGTACGACGTCATCCAAGTCGGATCCGAGGGCGAGCAGAGGTCACAAGTCAGGAATTACCGCGCCATCAACTCGCGGACAAACGAGGCTACCCTCGTCAAGGAAATCACCACCGCCGACGTAGTAACCTGCTCCGTCGGCCCGAACATCCTCAAGTTCATCGCCCCAGTCATCGCCAAGGGCATCGAAAGACGCGCACCAAACATGCGTCCTCTCTCCGTTATCGCCTGCGAGAACGCTATTGGCGCCACCGACACCCTCGCAGAATTCATCAAGAAGGACATCTCCCAGTATCGCATCCTCGACCTCAACAAGCGCGCCCGCTTCGCCAACTCAGCCATCGACCGCATCGTGCCCGCGCAAGACCCCAACGCCGGTCTTGACGTGAAGCTCGAGAAGTTCTCGGAATGGGTCGTTGACCGCACACCCTTCGCGCCCTACTCCCCGCCCGACATCAAGGGCATCAAGTGGGTGGACGACCTCGTGCCCTTCATCGAGCGTAAGCTGTACACCGTCAACACCGGTCACGCTGCCGCGGCGTACCACGGCTACTACCACAAGAAGCAGACCGTCTTCGATGCCATGCAGGACCCGCGCATCCTGAAGCAGGTGCGTCGCGCACTCGCGGAGACGAGCAGCCTCATCGTCGGCAAGCACGGCATCGAGGCCGATGAGCAGTCAGAGTACGTCGAGCGCATCCTCAAGCGCATCTCCAACCCCCACCTCGAGGACTCGGTTGAGCGCGTCGGTCGCGATCCGCTGCGCAAGCTGAGTCGCAAGGAGCGCTTCATCGGCCCGGCGACGGAGTTGGCGGAGATGGGTCGCGAATACTCGGCCCTGTTGTTGGCGGCGGAGATGACCTTCCGTTTCCAGAATGTCCCGGATGATAAAGAGAGTGAGGAGCTCGCGAGACTTATGAATAGCACCAAGGACGCCAAGGAGATTGTCGAGGAGGTGTGCGATGTCGAGCGCACGCACCCACTTTTCGATGACCTTGTCAGGATCGTCGAGCGCGTCCAGGGCGAGGCGTTATAGATGGATCGGGGATGTGCATTGTGTTTTTAAAAGGGACTTGCGTTGGCGCAACAAGTGGAGGGGAAAGGATTTAAGTTTTATAGCGATTTTGCGATTCCCGGCTTTGGACAAAGCCATACTTTTTTTTGTTATGTTTAGAAGAAGCGTTGTCTTGAGGACGATTGCGAATATGATATCTGTATGAATATATGATACTTCAACCAGAATTTCTTGAGTGTTTCTTGAGTGTGTGTTGTAATCAGGTGACTTTATGTAACGTGATTTGTTGCCGAGTATACAGGAGTGAGATTGAATTTCAGTTTCCCAATGCCTTGATACCCTCTAAATTATCATTTGACATATATTACGTCTTTAGGTCCATTAGGCCATTTATATAACTTATTTATCAATCTGTAACCCATTCCTGTGCACCTATACACTCAAATCCGACGACTAAGGCACCACTTTCAACATACCCAATCTAGCCTAGCGCATCCACCCTACGGCGGTGTAGACCGGCAGCCCACGCAGCTGGAGCTCCAAAGACCACGAAATCCAAAAAGACGACCGCCGCAGCTCTCCTGTCCCTCCCCGCACTCCTACCCGCCATACCATCCCATACACCAGGGCAATTACTGCGTATACAGACGACGCAGGCCCCGGATTTTACATTATTTCTACAGCCACTTCTTTTGGCAATTCGCTGAGCGAGACCCGACGACGGACGAAACTGCACGGCTTGATTGTTGGCGAGGAAGCCACGTTGAGAGTGTTTGGGTTTAGAGTTTTGGCTGATCAACGACTACGGAGTACGAGAGAGAGACGGAAAGATGCGTTTGGACGTTAAGGTGTGTGCCTCTGGTCTTGCCTGTGTTTATTTCGTGATGGGGGCACTGCGGATTTGGGGAGAGCTGGTGGTGCTGGGGCTGCAATGGGAGGGGGGTGGGATGTTGGGGGCATGTGAAGGGGGGATGGAGACAGATTGCTAACGAGTGTGGCATTATAGAAACAGCTCTTCGCGAGGAGCGAGAGGGTGAAGGGAATTGATTTCCATCCTACGGAACCGTGGATCTTGACAACGCTTTACAATGGTATGGATGGCCTCCCCGCACCCCCCAAGGTCAGGGCAGAACTGACATATATACTACAGGCCATGTATACATCTGGTCCTACGAGACGCAGGTAAGCTCTCTTCTCCCCCCATCCCAATCGACATGACAGGACTAACCCCCCCGCTCAGTCGATCGTCAAAACCTTCGAGCTTACCGACGTCCCCGTGCGCGCTGGCCGCTTCATCGCGCGCAAGAACTGGATCGTCTGCGGCTCCGACGACTTCCAGCTGCGCGTGTACAACTATAACACCTCTGAGAAGATCACCACCTTCGAGGCGCACCCGGACTACATCCGCGCCATCGTCGTGCACCCCACGCAGCCATTCGTGCTCACCGCCTCCGACGACATGACTATCAAGCTGTGGGACTGGGAGAAGGGGTGGAAGTGTGTGCAGGTGTTTGAGGGACACGCGCACTATGTTATGGGACTCGCGATTAACCCCAAGGATACGAATACCTTTGCTTCGGCGTGTTTGGATCGCACGGTCAAGATTTGGAGTTTGGGTTCGTCGACGGCGAATTTCACCCTCGAGGCGCATGAGACGAAGGGTGTGAACCATGTCGATTACTACCCCCAGTCGGATAAGCCGTATCTCCTCACGACCTCGGATGACAGGACCGTCAAGATCTGGGATTACACCACCAAGTCCCTGATCGCCACTCTCGAGGGCCACACCAGCAACGTCTCCTTCGCCTGCTATCACCCCGAGCTCCCTGTCATCGTATCCGGCTCCGAAGATGGAACCGTCAAGATCTGGCACGCCAACACGTACCGCCTCGAGCAGTCCATCAACTACGGCCTCGAGCGCGCATGGTGCGTGAGCTACCAGCGCGGCAAGCAGGGCGTCGGAATCGGTTTCGACGATGGAGCCGTCGTCATCAAGATGGGTCGCGAGGAGCCGGCTGTTTCGATGGACGGGTCGGGGAAGCTGATCTGGGCTAGGCATAGCGAGGTTGTCTCGTCTATCATCAAGGGTGGTGATGCGAGCTTGAAGGATAACGAGCCGATCTCCCTGCCTACCAAGGATCTGGGTACGTGCGAAGTCTACCCGCAGACCCTGATTCACTCGCCCAATGGCCGCTTTGTATCGGTCTGTGGTGATGGGGAGTATATCATCTACACTGCCTTGGCGTGGCGTAACAAGGCGTTCGGCTCGGCGCTGGATTTTGTCTGGGGATCGAAGGAGAATAGCAATGATTACGCTATTCGTGAGTCGGGGACGAGCGTGAAGATTTATAAGAACTTTGTGGAGAAGGCTGGGGGACTGGATGTTGGGTTCCAGGCTGAGGGGCTTGCGGGGGGTGTGCTGCTCGGTGTTAAGGGACAGGGTGGGATTGGGCTGTTTGATTGGCAGACTGGGGGGTTGGTTAGGAGGATTGAGGTTGATCCTATCAATGTGAGTGCAATCGAAGGTGGATGATGACTTGACAGCGGCTAATTTTCTAGGTCTACTGGTCCGAGAGCGGCGAACTCGTCACGCTTGCTTGCGAGGAGACCTTCTACGTCCTCCGCTTCTCGCGGGAGAACTACCTCGAGGCTCTACAGAACGGCGAAGTCGAGGAAGACGGCGTGGAGTCGGCCTTTGAAGTCATCACCGACATCAACGAGAGCGTACGCACCGGAGAGTGGGTCGGCGACTGCTTCATCTACACCAACAGCACGAACCGCCTGAACTACCTCGTCGGCGACCAGACCTACACCATCTCGCACTTCGACCACCCCATGTACCTCCTCGGCTACATCCAGCGCGACTCGCGCATCTACATCTGCGACAAGGACGTCTCCGTGACCTCCTTCTCCCTCTCCCTCTCCGTCGTCGAGTACCAAACCCTCGTCCTGCGCGACGACATGGAGTCCGCCGCTGAGCTCCTCCCCTCCATCCCCGCCGCGGAATCCAACAAGATCGCGCGCTTCCTCGAGGGGCAGGGCCACAAGGAACTCGCCCTCTCCGTCGCCACAGACCCAGAACACAAATTCGACCTCGCCCTCGCCCTCAACCAGCTCCCCACCGCCCTTGAGCTCGCGCGCGTCGCTGACGCAGAGCATAAGTGGAAGACGGTCGGCGATGCCGCGCTGGCGGCCTGGGACGTCGCCCTCGCTGCGGAATGCTTCACGCATGCGCGTGATCTGGGCTCGCTTTTGCTCCTGCACTCCGCGACGGGCGACCGCGATGGACTTGCTGCCTTAGCTGAACAGGCCCGCGAGGGAGGCGCGCATAACGTCGCTTTCGCGTGTCTCTGGCAGCTCGGCGATGTAGCAGCTTGCATTGCGCTCCTGAGCGGCACGGGGCGCGCGGCAGAGGCGGCGCTGTTCGCGCAGACGTATAAGCCGAGTGCGGCGCCTGCGGCGGTGGGGGAGTGGAAGAAGGAATTGGAAAGTGCGAAGAAGGGGAGGGTGGCGAAGATTTTGGGGGTCCCTGGACAGGAGGGCGATGAGGAGTTGTTCCCGGAGTGGGATGAGTGGATTAGGCTTGAGGAGGAGGGAGGGGTGGCGCCGGTGGTTGAGGGAGAGGTGGAGGAAAGGGAGGAGGAGGTTAGGGAGGTGGAGGAGAGCTTGATTGATGCTGAGGCGTAGATTGGGTATAAATAGTAGAGTAAGGATGACGTATACTGTTTGATTTTTTTGTCTGTCCTGTCATGAGGGGCGTGGCTGGGGGTCAAAAAAGGGAAGATAGAAGATAATGACATTTCATATTTATTTTTTCGTTCACATTGGTCATCACTCACGCCACAATTGCAAAGAAGACTCGGGTTTTGGGGTCCATAATCGGATCTGATATTTTTATTGAAACTATCAAGCAGTAAAAGTAATCAAGTAAGAGCGCGCGCAGTGATTCTCATAAGCCGAAACTATCCTCCTTATCGAATAAGCTGGCTGCCGAATATGTGAATACTATCAAAGCCGATGCCGATGCCGTCTCTGTTCGGTCTGTCCTCTGCAGTGAGAAAGCCGTCACTTATTATGCAAGTAAAACTCCGCCTTGAAAGCCGAGGAGAAGCTGTAAATAGACCCGATGGTAAGCGTTCCAAGGGGGAGAAAAAAAACGTAGTTGGTAGCTCAAAACAGTTCAGTCTCAGACGGGCAAAAGGCCGACGAGGGATTGTTTCAGCTACGGCCTTGAGGGGGAAGATTTTGTTGTTTTGGTAGTCGTACAGTTTCCAGCTTTTGAAACAAGATGTCCGCAGATCCGGACCTGACATTCTACTGCCAGTACATGTTCCAGCGCAGATTCTTGTGCACGGGACCGAGTCTCATCCCGCCATCTTCGGAATCCTGGAGGTGGAGACGGGCGCGTTCGCAGGCTTGGTCTGCGTAGTAGACTGGTGGACAGACGGCCACGGAGGTTGTTGCGCGCGCATACGAGGAACACAAGTTGAAGGTGAGGCGCTGGAAGGCGTCGGCGCCCATGTTGTTCTCGTCGACGATCGTGACGTAGCGCGTGGGACGCTTGGTGCCTTGCAAGTCGGGGTGGGCGATGATGAAGGCATCGTTTATCGAGGAGGAGTTCTCGACCACAGTTCCGCATGGAACGTTGCCCAGCTTTGAGGCTATCTCCTTATCCGCGAAGAAACGAGTATGGTGGCGCTTGATGGCCACAATAATCGTAATTTTTGCCTGCGCCCCGAGTTCCTGGCACAGCTCGCGAAGTTTAAGACCTTCATGAGCTTTAATCGTGGTGAATTCGGATTCAGACACTCCATCGCGGTAATAAACGATGTGTTGCGGGTAGACTGTGTTTATGAGCTTCGGGATCATTAAGGGGAAAGAAGGGGGAAAGAAGGGGAAAAGGGGTAACTTACGCCCGTTATTCTTTTCGGCATAACGCTTCAAAAGCTCGGCCATCATCGGCTTCGCATTTTGAATATAGCCCAATAAACTCTCCTGCATGGCCGCTACAGCAGTATAAGCTGTGCACTCACGATCCCAGGTACCGACAAGTGCTGCAGTCGACGGGGGCGGGTTGACCGACCGAAGGGCTCCTGGAGCTGCGTGAGAGATGTCGCCGCCCAGAAGCATGCAGCGGCCTGCCTTGAACAATGGTTCGTCGGCAATGCAGTTGGTTCCTCCGAGCTTGACATTGACTTTCATGGCAATGTTTGCCAAGTACTGCGCGGATCCGCGGCCACTAAGACATTTCTCCTGGAGCATGACCTGAGATGCAATGCCCAGGTGAACATCAAGACCTGATTTCAAGGTTTTGTAGATGGGAGTGCTGGCTCCTTGAAGTATCACGAAGATGACATCTGGGGGGCACCCAAATTTGTTGTGTGCGCGTGCAACGGAATCATTGACTACCTGTGTCAAGTTTCCAAACGGATTTCCGACAATGATCGGAGGACCTTCACGGGGGACGGTCAAGCCGCAGTCGGAAAAGGATCGGACCATTTCACTTCCGAATCTCTCAAGCTGGCCGTTATCAAGTGGGTTTCGGGCTGGGATATATACCAGCACCCATGATTTGATCGTTGATGGCCGAAGAAATTTGAGGCCGCGTAAGTTCCACCGACCGTCTCTTGGGGTCATTGGTCTGTTGCCTCCGTATGATAAACGAGGGGCAGGTAGGATGCGCGCCTTGACGTTCATCATCGTATTATTCACCTTGAATCCATGCGCGGCAATTGTCGGGTCTTCATGATGTGATAGTAATTTCAGACCGTGCTGGATCTGATTCTTTCTCTCGTAGGCAGGAGCGGTTGCAAACCTTGAACAAATTATTAGCGCTGGAGCAATCCATACAAAGTTAGAATACATACTTTATGAAGTCCGCAGTCTCTTGTCCTTGGAGAACCTCCTTATATCGCTCTCCTTCGGAACTGTAGCACACTTCGAGTGGAAACTCACCAAATCTGGTTGACGCCAAGGGAAGTCTGGGGAACTGCAGCATTATGTTATACTTCCTCTCAAAATAATCCGAAACGGAGGTAGACTTTGTGCTGCCATCATCGCGATTCTCCTCATCAAAGGTTGTCTCAACGGCATTACGCTGTGAAAAGCCATTCAACTTAATTTTCTTGTCCTTCTTCGAGGACGTGAGGTGCCTGATGTTGAAGAAACTGCCACGCAGACGGCCGCAGGCAACAAAAAATTTCTCAGGGTTGGCTAGAAAATCTCCTTCCAGTCGACCACCTTGAGATGACATGAGAGCGCATACCGTATCAATGAGGCACACTCCCGGCACCCAGAAAGGAGTTGTGGCTGTGTCAACGTTCAGCGTAATGCGGCCAAATCTCAGCTGCATTGACTGGTATATCCCACGCTGGGCTTCGAGGACTCCATTGGTTGACCTCAGCGACATAGTTGTGTCAGGCGAGCGCTTGAAGTACGCGTTGGAGTTTGGCCGGGCTATAAATTGGTTTGCAGGGCCCTTTCGAAAAACGGCTTGAACCCATTTCAAGATGTTTTCGAGACTCTCATTTCCAGCAGGATTCAAGTCAAATTTGCCACTCTGAATATAGCCAACAAAAAGTCCAATTGGCACAGCCCCGGTACTTCTCACCGATACTTCGACTGAGTTCGGCTTGCCGTCTCGGCGTTTGTCCAACTCGATAACGTTTGTTTGTGCATTTCCAACAGGAATGATTAGGTTCGGAGACCATCCGAAGCTCACGCCATCAAATACGAAGTTTTCACCGAGAAATGTGGTCACTGCTTGTGTCATTAGAACGCGGGCGAGCATTTGTGTGCCGACCTTGTCGCTTCCTTTGACTTGTGAGTCTTCTGGTACACGGAAACGAAATTCATATCTAGACAAGAACGTTAGTGCTGGAGAATTCATGAGTATTATGATAAACTTACTGGTAAATTGTCTTCGTTGGCAGAGACTCGACGGTAAAATGGTTAACCTGGACCATCACCTTTTCTCCGACGGTGCCTCGAACTGTGAGGTTTGGGTAAGGCACTTGCCTGCCCCCTTCTGGAATGGGGACATCCGTTGGCAAGTCGGGTAAATTCGATGGTGGCGGGCCTCCACGGTTTCCCTGGTATCCGCGGCCATATCCTTGATGTCCACCTCGGCCGCCGCCTTTGATCATGTTAGAACAAGTAATAGATTGAGTGATATGGACTTACGTTTGTCTCGGAACCGATCTCCACGAGGGCCTCCCTCACGGCCAGGTGATCTTGATCTGTCTCGGGGCCTATTGTCTCTTCCACCGCGATCTTGGTAGCCTCCGCGGTCACCGTATCCACCTCGGTCACGGCGGCCGCCACGATCATCATACCCGGCCATTGTGTTGGCGTTGTGACTGAGACTGATTTGAGCTGAAGAGTCAGTATGGCATGAAGTGTGTAAAGTGGAGTGCAGTGAATCAATGCCCAATATAAGAATATAAATAAGCCAAGGCTGGAAATGGTGATATGGATAAAGCAATTGTGCAATTGAAATGAGCAGATGACTTACCTGAAATGGATATCTGATGAGGTGAATTTCCGCTAAAGGTCAAGCTTGCTATGGCAAGCTTTGGAAGAAATATTAGTTCAAGGAAGGCTTAATCCAGTTGTTAATTGATGGTGAAGGAAGAAGGAGAGTTAAGGAAGGAAGTTGATTATTTGTAGTCAATCAGGACTGCATGGTGCAGGTGTCTGAAAGGGTACAAATAATGATATTTGCAGCTGGAATGAGTAGATAGCTTACCTGGAACGTATATGCGGCGCGCTCAAGTGCTTTTAAAGTAGATCAGACCACGCGTAGCTTTGCAGGAAAGGTTAGCTCAGTGGAGGTATGGCAAGTTGGTGGTTGATGTTGAAGAAGGAAGGAGTGTCAAGGTCCAACGACGAGCTTTTATTCTCAGGAACTGGTGATGCTGATCAAGGAAGGAAGGAACGGCTCACCTAGAACGGGTATTTGACTTCAAGCGCTGTCGAGGAAGACTGTGTTTGATATGTCAGACAGGTTGCTGCTTTGAAGCCTTGGTGCGGATGTTGGTTGTTGATGAAGGATGAAGAAATTGAAGGAGGAAAGAAGAGTATTTTTATACCCAAACGCTAGAGTTGAAGGAGGAGATATAAAGAACGATATCGAGTAACTGAAGATCAGAACAACAGTTTGTAGAAAAGAATGGAATATTTGGAGTTGGTTGTGTCTGGAAGATGTAAGGGCACAGTAGATGCAGAGTACGATCCCAGATCGCCGTCTGCTGAAGTGATAACCCAAATAAACAGAGAAGACGCAACAGCTCCAAGTTGCCAGACACACGCAGAGAATGTAATAACAAGACCAATAGGATAGAATCAAATCAATGAACTCACCTTGGGCTCGAAGTGAATTACCGGCCAGGTGTGGTATGTAACGGTGCAGGTATAGAAAAGACCAATGGAAGAATTGGGAGATACCGAGGGTTCTGCAACGAGGAAAATAAATGAGGGGAAAGGGAGACTATAATGAGACTTTGAAATCAATCTGTATATCTGTTTCTGGCTTTGAATGCTTGCAATGGCAATGGAATACCCTCCGAGTTTCTCAAAAAATTCGAGGAACCACAATGTCAACGAGGTAGAAATGCCCACAACAGCCTCCCGCTGGCAGACTATGATATCAGAGTGAAAGATCAACTGTATCTTTGATCATAAATTATATTGAATCAAAGATGGAAGGAAGACGTATATAGGAGACTTTTACGCCGTTGACTCGCTTTGAAAGTAAATCGACAGCGTCCACCGATTTCAATAAACAAACGAAAATAATTAAAAAGGTAAATAGAAATTGGCACTCAGTAGAAATCATTTAATTACGAAAAAATAACTTTCCATATGACATAAATGAAAGACCTTTCCGCGACATATCCATTACCTTCATTTCCTCCATTGTGTTCGTGTTCATTGTCTCCGTTCTCACATGTCGTCAGAACCGTTACAGACCTGCAACCTAAATCTGTCCACCGCTCAACAATCCCACCCCGCCCCTGCCGATCTAACCGCATCAAGCCAAACATCACCACCCCGCCATCCACCGCTACAAGGAAGCAACTCTTGATTCTCCGGATCCCAACAAACTCCAAACTTACAACTGTAAAGATTCAAGTAAGTTGGACGAGGCAGAAGCTTGTATATATATTAGGCAGAGCTGACAGTCAACAGATACATAAAAAATCTACAAAATGGTAACTCTCAGCCCCGCCTTCAACCAGGCCGTCGTCGACAGCAAGAAGCTCGTCAAGAAGCCTACCAACGACCATCTCCTCGTACGTCGCTACCTTCCACGACCTCCCACTCTTCACTTCTCACCAAAGCCAACTGCTAACACACACAGGAAATGTACGGCCTCTTCAAGCAAGCCACCCAGGACCCCCCGATCGAGCAGTCCGAGGCACCCGGCACCTTCGACCTCAAAGGCAAGGCCAAGAAGCGCGCGTGGCAGAAGGTTGTCGATGAGGGCGTGACCCCAGAGCAGGCACAGGAGCAGTACATTGCGCTTATTGAGCAGCTGAAGGTTACCTACGAATTTGATGCCGACAAGGTCCCAGAGACCGTTGGCAAATAAGCGGATGATGGTGTAGCTACTTGTGGTGCGAAAGATACATAGCGGAGGCTTAAACTTGAACGGCAAGGACCGCACAATGCATGATTATTCAAGCGAAGATGGAAGCTGTGATTATGCGTCTTAATATTTCTGCTGAAGCTCGTCCGCTCTATCCGTGGTATATAAGTTCAGCCCAACCTGCACCAGCAACATCGAGACCCGTGAGCCTAAAACAACTACAGCCCGTACGACCTTCCCATCCAGTCCAGCTCCTCGTATGCCTTTGTAGCACACCAAGGTTCTTCACCCGCGCCGTACCTAACAAGCGGCAAGTCATACGGCATCCTGCACCCAATAGTAATCTTCCCATCCACTGCTTCCTTCGGCTTGTCTTCTTGAAAGGTAGGAACCATCACCGCATCCTCCGCATACATGCTCGGCGACACCAGCACCCCCAACTCGTAGCTACAGATCCTCACATCGCCGCCTGCATTTCGCCCGTCGCCCCACGCCTGCTTCGACAGGTTTGCAGACGTAACGAGCGCCCAGTCGATGCGTGTTTTGGCTTCATTAGCGAAACGGATATAGGTTTTGATATGGGGTGCCGCGCGGTTCCGTCCAGCTTCTCGCACTTTGGTAGGAGTCATACTGGGAGCCGTAGACAGGGTTGCCGGCCGCACAGCAGAAAGCGAATCGCCCGCCCAGCGATAAAAGAGGGGTTTAAGATACTGGAGCTGCTTTGCTTGCGGGGGTGTCTGTATTTTAACGTGGATTGATCCACCAGAAGTGTAGCCATCGAGAGACTTCCTGATTTCGTCGGGGGTTGGAAAGACGATACCGAGCTTTGGGGTTTTGCTTGGACTGTTTGACGAAGCGGAAAGGGCTGTGAACAGCGTCTTTTGGAGCCACTGATCGGTAACACCGAGGGTAGCAATGGAGGATACCTGGGCGACAATTTCAGGTTTGTCCCCGTTGTGAACAGGAATGGTATTCAGTACTGCGCGGAGTGCTGGCCAGCCGAAGAGCGTTGGATTATCGTTCTCCACATGATGTCGGCCGGGGACATGCCCAACAAGAGCTCCCCGGATGGATGAGAAATCGTACTTCAATAATTCTTCTATTAGGGGCTTGCAGATGGTGCGCCGGTTATCGTAAGCCTTCAGATAGCCCAAGAAATCCAGCTTGAACCTTACGCCAGACCCATATGAAGCCGTTTTAGAGCCTTGGGCCAAGGTTTGATCAGTTAATTTTTCCGCAGGGAGAAGTGGCAAAAGAGGGCTTGTCCATGCGGCCTGGCTCAAGTTGGCCCAGTCTTGAGGAATCATGTTGGCTGTGTGAATGATTATTTGGGCCTGATCGTCATGCCTGAGTAAAACCATCATCTTGGTATGATCTAATCGATGTTAGGATGAGAATAATAGAGAGACGATAAAACTTACGGGTGCCAAATATCTCCGGCATATATGCACAGCGAAGCTGAATATTGGGGTACTTTTGGGCCTGGCTCTATAATACTGTCAAACTTCATTCTCCTGCCTGGAGCCAAGTCAGGTAAACTGGACCTGGGGATAAAATAGAAAATTGGCCCGCAAAACTTGGAGAAAGGTGAATAATAATGTACAGCTATACACCGCCGTATGATCTCCAGTGACAGATATAAAAATAAACAAAATGGCTTACCTTCATGTGCTGACCAGATTCATGCTTCCAATACCCATGGACAACATGGACCTTCACCGAATCCTTTGTATCCGGATCCATATTTCTCATCAGAAAGTCCAGATCATGCATATAGTTGAACTGCCACATTTCACGTATCATGGGGTCACAAACTATTTTCCCCAATGAGACGCAGCCACTGTTTAGTGAACCCGGCGAATCTCTAATCCTCGTCAACTGGAACGGTGATGATATAAGTGACCCCGGAGCAATTTCGGACTCATTTTGACGAGGCGTGCCACTGGAACTTGCCCGGCTTGAAGAAGCAATCCGTGGCCTTGGAGGTGAGATTGAAGCACGCAAAGAAGTGAGAGCAGACCCTCCCTCAGACGTACCCGTCGTTCTCACTCTCTTCCTTGGAGGCTCGTCACCACCCGCGCCATCTTTTGACTGGCCGCTGAGCGGCATACCGAAGGTTTTTGCAGTAAAAGTTCCTGAAACAACCCTTGGTAATTGTCTCGTCACTGAATGTCTTACCTTTATTTTTTGTACGCAGTGCACAGCACGATTGACGTTGTTGTGGCGGTGCAAGGCTGTGGCTTGCGTGACGTTGGTGAGGTCCAGCCAGATTTAGCTTTCGCTTATCCACAATCTCTCGTCAGTGCCAGGGGCGCAATGTGGTACTACAGCTAACCCCAGTGGCATATTCCTTCCGACGACAATGCCGATCACTCTTTCTCTCTCCTTTGTCGCCATGTGCTTGAAGAACTACTAGGTTTCTTCAATCTACTGAACCTAATCTGTCGCATAACCTGCCCAGTACAGTCGCCAGGGCGACACTGATACGATCGACAGCATAATTGAGACAAGCCTCCGCCATCTGCAAACGGAAAGTCGCATTCACGCTACCCACGCGCCTGTGGGCCTCGCAAATCGAACTGCAGGCTTCGCTTTATAATAACAAAGCTTACGCGCTCGCGAGCGGTACGACTGCAACATGCGATTCCTCTCGTCGACCTCGCTGCTTGTGGTAGGAGCTCTTGCCACGTTGGTCAGAGCTGCCGATTCAAAGGCCGATGTGTCCAAAGATGCGGGCGACTCGCAAGCCGAGGAAACCTACACAACTTTCAATGGCCAGAAGGTGCCACAACTAAAGGAGGTCGGAGATAAAGCGTTGGACGAGCTGATACAAAATGGATATACGGCTGTCAAGTTCTATTCCCCAGGGTGCCACCACTGCCAGGCGATGGCCCCAGCGTGGCAGACTGTCTACGAATACTATTGGACTTCGAAGCCTGTACCATCGACGAATACAGGAAGCGAGGAGAGTTTGAATGATTTCCACCATTACTACGGTTTCGACTTTGCCAGTGTTAATTGTATAGCCTTTGGAGACAGCTGTATCAAGTATAATGTTGATGGGTTCCCCATTATTAAGATATTCAAGGATGGCAAGGTTGTGGACGAGTACCAGAGAAAGGCAGATATGCCGGTGATGGGAGTTGAAACCATCGGGAAGTTCATTGAGAAGACACTGGAGACAATCAGGCCGGGATCCCGCGTGAAGAATGGACCGGTGTGGCCAGAAGCGGGAGCAAAGAGCGTCGAAGGACTCAGCACGTCAGCAGCTGCTTCGAAGCCAACGGCTACGGCAAAAACGAATGCAGTCGCACCGTCGACCCCCCCGAAGAAACCGAAGACCAACAAAGTCCCTTCAGCTCCGGCGAATCCCCATGGGACGTCTGTCTCATTTACCCCTGAGAGCTTCCATACCCAGGTGACGGTATCACAGGACCCCTGGTTCGTCAAGTTCTATGCCCCCTGGTGCCACCATTGCCAAACTCTTGCGCCGATATGGACGGAGCTGGCCAAGGAAATGGAGGGCAAGCTAAACATTGGCGAGGTTAACTGCGAGGAGCACAAGGCGATGTGCAAGGAAGCAAAAATACATGGGTATCCGACTTTGGCTTTCTTTAGCGGCGGTGAACGAGTCGATTTCGATGGGCTTAGAGGCCTTGGGGATTTGAAGAAGTGGGCAAGCAGCGCAATTGGGATCGGTGAAGGTGTGATGGATGTCACAGCCGCCGAGTTTAAGGAGTTGGAAAAGACAGAGGAGGTCATTTTCGTCTACTTTTACGACCATGCCACCACATCCGAGGATTTCGATGCTCTCGACCGAGTCATTCTGAGCTTGATCGGCCAAGCGACGTTGGTGAAGACTAAAGACCCAGAAATGTACGAGCGATACAAGATTACTACCTGGCCACGATTATTGGTCTCAAGAGACGGCCGCCCAACCTACTATACTGCCCTTGCACCGGACGACATGCGCGATTACCGTCGAGTCTTACTCTGGATGCAATCTGTCTGGCTCCCCATTGTGCCTGAGCTGCTTCCCGGGAACGCACGCGAGATCATGGACGGCAAGCTTGTCGCCTTGGCAATCCTCACACGGGAGCGCCCAGAGGAGTTTGAGTCGGCGAAAAACGAGATGAAATCTGCGGCGATGGAGTGGATGGACAAGCAGGTTCAATTGTTCCAGCTGGAGCGCCAGGAACTTAGAGATGCCAAGGAGCTCCGTATCAAGGAGGCCGAGGCAAAGGATGACCAGCGTGCAGTCAGAGCGGCGAAGAGTATTCGCATCGATATGAATATGTCACAACGCAAGGAGGTTACCTTTGCATGGGTTGATGGAGTGTTTTGGGAGCGATGGATCCGAACGACCTATGGGATCAATGTTGCTGACGCGGAGAGGGTTATTATCAACGACGAAGATGTAAGGCTGCCATACTATTGCAAACTGATTACAGCTAACTTTTGTAGAACCGCCGCTACTGGGATACCACTATCAATGACCAGCCCATCCTGCCATCTCGCACGTCCATTCTGGAGACCATCCCCAAGGTCATCACGTCGCCTCCAAAGATCAAGCCAAAGTACACCATCTCGAACCTCTCCAAGGTCTTCTTTGATATCCGTCGCGGCGCAGGATCGCATCCGGTAATGACAATCGGACTCATCGTGGCAATTATTGCAGCAGCCGTCGGATTCGGACGCAAGAAGAGGAGATCACGTGGAGGGTTCTTCCGCTTGGATGATGAGAAGAACTTGGGTCTGTTGGGAGGCGGTGGAAATGGAAAGGTGGACTAGAGAGGCATACCCGAGACGGCGACAAGAGTTGTACGATCGGGAACGATGAGTGTAAATCATTGGGGGGCTATTGGCGTTTTCAAGTATTCAGGGTGCCTTTTTTGGGTGTTTCTTGGCTAGCAGGCCTGGACAAGGATATTCCACGCCTGTGGCTCATGCATTGCCAGGTGTATGAGGTGTAATTATCATGGTTTCTCACAAATAACTGATGCATCCGTAACGTGCAGTTTGACTTGTTGATGGTCTAGTCTATATGTACAGTACAAAATCGCAGTCATGCAATGTACATTGCTGCTGCGTCACCGCAGCTTTGATCCTTTAGATCGTGTCGCCCAAATCACTTGCGTTCAAAGTACTCCCATTGGCCCTCAACTGGCTTCTCCGAGAGATCCTCCCATCTGTGGTTGGTTAGTATCGGTTCTTAGTGGTATCACGGATGGAACATACATCTTGGCCTTCTCCATCGTATCAACGAGGTTCAGCTCTCCCTGTGCAACTTCGATAACCTCCTCAATCAGACCAGCTCCGATCTTGTCCTCAATCTCTCCGATCCTGCGCCCTGTTAGCCGCAGCTCATTATCAACGAGCGTATATCACCTACTGTTCAGCAGTCAAACTCGGCTCATCGTCCATCTCCACACGCCTTGTCTCCTCCTGTGGCCTCTCCTCTGCCAAATCCGCCTGTGACTTTCTCTCGGCCTCTGTGCGTGTGCCCTCTAACTCGCCCTCGTAAACCTTCTCGCCATCCCACTCATCGTTTTGCTCATCGTAAACCTTTCCGGGTGTGCTGGTAACGAACTCGTTTCCTCCCATAGTCTCCTTGACGTGCATTCCGCCCATATACGCTGCAGCCCCCTTTGGTGTCGTGAAAACATCTGGGTTCTCCTTGACGAGCTTCTGCAGCTTCTCCTGCCACGCGGCGAATCCCTCTGGCACGACGGACTCAACAATCTGCAGACGCTGCTTGGTCAGCGCCTCTGTTGACTTGCGGTAGACCGAGTCCTCGGGGAATGTCTTGAGCTTCTCGAGTGTCGACGAGTAAAGGTAGATGAGCGCAGAGCGCGGTGCCGGGTGGGTGAAGAGGCCCGTGAGTCCGGTGGGAGCGCCGGCCTCGAGATACCTCGAAGGCTTCACGGAGGCGAAAAGACGGATCGTCGCGCGCATCGTGAATGTGGTTACGCGAGTCAATGGCTTGGTGGAGGGTGATGAGGTCGTGAGAGGTGCGATGTTGGCGAGCTTCGGGGAGGAGGCTTGGCGAGGCACTTTTTAGCGCGGTTCGGCATCGCAGCAACTTTAAGCCGCATTTATGGATTGGTTTTGGATGGGCTTTGATAGGTGCACCCCGTCATTGTTATATTTGGTGGCTCGACGAATTTCCAGTGTCGAGACTGATATATTCGACAATTTATGAGTCCAATTGCTATTCGTAGTAGTTTTGGATAGGAAAAGCGTCGTTTTTATAGAAATCTGAATCCCGCGGAGTTCCCCCTCCGTCACGTGTTCTCTGTTCTCATCTATCCAAGAAATAACGCTCATCATCCTATACAACATCTGAAAGCGCATTTTTGACATTTACTTTCGAGGATAGTGAGGTCTACTCGAATCTACAGTCAAAGTAACCTCTACTACACCCCACCAAAGAATGACCTCACTCTCGACCTCAACCCCCTCACCCGCAATGAAACCCTCCCCCGTCCTCAAGACCGCAAAATCGGCGCTCCGGAAAGCTGTAAAAGCTCGCCTATCTACTCTCCAGCCCTCGAGTATAGAAGCACAAAGTTAGTCTGTCGTTTTACTGCTGTTGTTCAGAAGCTAACACGCCATAGGCACGGCGGTCTCCAATGCCGTCATCTCCTGGCCCAAATATCAAGCCGCAAAGAGCATCAGTATCTACCTCTCTATGCCAAGCGCTGAGCTCTCCACAGCTGCCATTGTGCGTGATGCACTTGTAAAAGGGAAACACGTGTTTGTACCGTACCTTCACGTCGCCACGGAGCGGGACAGGGGCCGAGATGGGTATCTGCCGAAGAGGTGTATGGATATGGTGCGGTTACACGGCGTGGAGGATTTTGAGGGGCTAGAGAATGATAGTTGGGGGATCCCAACGGTTAGTGACGAGGGGCTGGAGAAGCGAGAGAGAGTTTTGGGTGGAGAAAGAGAGGGACAGTTGGATTTGATGTTGCTTCCTGGGGTGGCGTTTCAGCCGATCAATGTTGGCCATGAGGATGGGCTAATTAGGAGATTGGGGCATGGGATGGGATTTTACGATTTCTTTATAAGGCGATATAGGGAGAAGGTGGAGGAGATCGCGGGAGCGGAGCCGCTGTTGGTTGCGTTGGCCCTCAAGGAGCAGGTGCTGGAAGATGGAGATGTGGAGGTGCCTCAAGGAGAACATGATGCTATTCTTGACGGGTTGGTGATTGGAGATGGGAGGATACTTGGTAAGGCGTGATGGGAAGAGTTAGGCAAAAACAAATATATATATATTGATTGGGTGAGATATGTATCTGTTTTCACCAAGTAATTGTAAAAAATGGGGCAAATTTGATATATCTCGTCATTTTTTAATCTAGTCTTTATGCATTCTACATTGAATTTTAGTTACATAGGAACTCTCTCCGCTATGGTTCGCCAAAAATCACACCTCGTACCCCTTCCTCCTTCCCATGCATTCGCATCAGCGACCGAGAACGCGTTCTTCAAACCTGGTTCTTGAAACTGAGTTACAGTTGCACCAAACATCGTAACGGTCGTGTATGGCGTGCCGCCGGTAATGTTGAGATTGATTTGCTGTGGTGACGATTCCGTCCATGTGGGGAAATTGGTCACTGGATTAGGTGATGACGAGGTAGTGGGCTGGCCTCCATCTGCGAGGGCGGCAGATATCGATGGGTTGCAAGACGTTACGAATTTGCCCCATATGTCTATTGTAGTGAGTTAGCCGGTAATACGAGCATATAAGAATGGGGAATGATTTGAGCATTCCCCGCATAAAGGAGATGAGATACTTACTCCTGAAAGCAGCAACAAAATTATCGCTATGATTCGGCTGAGCGGCTCCAAACGCGGCAGGCAGGTCATCTGTATGGCTTCCAAATGGCACGCTGTATTGGTATTTGTACGCCTTTCGGCCATTCCCGGTATATGCGGATGCCAGCCAGTATGAGGGGCAGACGAATGTAGCTTCAGCATAGATATTCTAAAAAATCTCACGTTAATACCAATCTGCAAACAACTGATATTGGAATATCTCACATTTCCTCTCTGTTGCTGCCCTGTTGCAACCTGGCTGACATTTACGGCTGTAGCTGGACCAAGCCCAGTTGTTGCAAACATGGGATCATCAGGATTGACGGGGTCGGGTGAGCTTGGGTATGCTGCGAGGATTTGTGTTACATCGTCGTCGGAAACATTGGGGAATTCGAGATGTAGCCAAGCAATTAGATCAGCCTCCGTAGATATAGTAGGGGGTACGAAGAGAGCCCCTTCATTGGCGTTATTCTGCTATATAGTTAGTCCCACGGTCACAACCTGAGGATCCAATATGAGCCATACCCCGACAAGTATATTCTTGCCATTAACTTTCTTGGCGAGGAGCTGTTTAGACGGGAGTTGCTTGATGAAAAAACCGTCTATGACGGGTAAGAAGGCCCAGGTGCCATATGTCTGCGTTGTCGATATCTGATTACTAGCCTGCTGAAGAGTCATGGAGTCTTTGGTAACGAGGCAATCAAATACATCACCCGACGACGGGCAGCCTGCAGCAACAGAAAAGTCGTAAAACCTTTGCGTGGGGAATTCTGCATCGAAGCTGTGTTCGTGTCAGCCAGTGCATTTGTCGCCTTTATATCATCTGTCGCAACTTACTTGTTTTGAACAGGCAAATATGGCGATGATACGATAGCCTTGAATAGATGTCAGCCCTAAAATATCACTTTCCTCCCAGTAGAATAGATACGTACGTTCTGAAAGAGTGCTGTTCCTGCTGTGCCACCACCGGTCAACGCATGATACATAACCGATCCAGCACCCGCCGAATTTCCAGCAATGGTGACACTGCGCTTGTCACCTCCAAATAAATGAATATTCCTTTGGACCCATTTGAGAGCATAGTCTTGGTCTAATAATCCGGCGTTTACAACGCCCTTGCTCTTCACCTCTGCCGAGGACAAGAATCCGAAAGCTCCAAGCTGTGAGTGGCCATGATTAGAAAAGCAACGGAAAATCATTGAAAAGGGCATTGCATCGTATAGTAACCCAACTTAAAATATGAGAATAACAGAAATAAACTCACCCTATACTGCAAAGCAACGACAACAAAACCATTGTTATTTGCGGCGATGATCTCAGTCATGTCCTGGGAGGCATCCCCATACCCGTAGCCTCCACCATGGATCCAAACCAACACAGGTTGCTTCAGAGCGTTTGACGGTGCATAGACATTAAGAAAGAGACAATCCTCATCTCCAGGAATGAAGGGGGCATTTGGCACTGATGGGTAATTCTGCGGGCAGATTGGACCGAGCTGTGTGGCTGGAATTACGGTGCGATTGGTGGCGGGCGCCTGCGGTGCCTGCCATCTCAGGGGGCCAATGGGAGCGGCAGCGTACCGAATTCTATTGCGCCATTAGATGTCGGTTATATATATTCGGTGTGACAATCGATTGGCGAGTGGCTTATGAAATGACGGTGTGACATTGGATGGAAGTGAGAAAAGAAGTAACCGACCCTTTCCAGGTGTTCAATCCCGTCGATTCATTGAAGACGCCCGTGTATACGGCATACTGCAAGTCAACTTGAAGCGCTGGAGGCTGTCGAATTGGACCAGCTGCAAGGATTTGGTTCGGCAATACAGCAAGAAGAAGGACGAAGCCCAGAAAATGCATGGCTGATTCCAATATCGTTGCCACGTGGCTTCAGGGTGGCCTCCAAAGAAGATGGCAAAGGGCCTTCTATTATGGAAACTGCGGCCTGCGATCCGATGGCTGACTACAGCTCAACAATTACCCAAAATTCGTGGAGATCAGATCTGCGGCGATCGAAGCTTTTAAAGCCATCATTTTGTGGAGGCCACTTTGTGTCAATAGCGGGTAATGCTATAGATAGAGTGTAAAATTAGCATAAATAATGCACTTGTCATTCACGGCATAGTTAGAACCGGGGTATAATGTGCTTTATGACAAAGATATACACGCGCGCGTGAAAGCGAGGGTAAAGTTCATGGGACTCCCTGCCACTGGCGAATCGGCTATTCTCAAGCTTGGGTTGGCATCCCCTTTGGTCCGTATATTACCAACATACGGCCTGGATATTAGCCTGTGTTGGAAGAAGCTCGGATGCATTTCAGGTACATATAGAGCAATCAGGTACGTTATCATGTGATAATGGCAATACACAATTCACTGATCGTTATTCTTAAGCACCGTGTGAGTTGCAGTGATTATGACCCTGTCAAAAGCTTCTTGATCATTATGCCTCATTATACTGTATCATAAATGTCTTCCTATCGAACTAGCTCTCTTGTACTTTCTCCTGCGCCATTATTATAACCATCTGAATCCTCATCTCCTCGCCAAAATGTCTGCTTGCTATCACGGTTAATATTTGTTCGTACGGCGGCTTTGGGTGGCACCATTGGCAGAGGCTTCTCCGATCTCCCAAACCCCTTCCAGGTACCGCCCTCTTGACGTTCATTCCTTGGGCTAGGTCGTGCTCCATACGACCTGGTAGATGTGGAAGGTATAGACTTTTTATGGCCAAGCTCGATGAATGCCGGGTGTGCATTTGAGGATGCCCCCCCGCTTCCGTAAGCAGGCGTGCCAAAGATGCGCGGGACGATGCGCACAAGGACAGGTCGAATCGCCGGGGCGCAGGCGCAGATAATGCCCACGTTTACCTCGATACATGACCAGTATGCAGTCTCGGGCGAGTACCAAGTTGTGTCCTCGGGGTGTCGGTATAATACGACGAGCGCTTGGAGACGGAGTATCGACACAAAGCAAACACTGCAATCGATTAGCTGGGTAAAATATATGGAGTCCATATTGTGAGAATGGTCAGGTGTAATGACGGATGTAGAGGGCTAACTTACAACCAACCGAGGGCAAGCACAGCCATAAGAGCAATCTTCTGTCGAATGTCGATTTTTAGTTTCCAAACAGAGTATATCGGCAATGTTGCAATGATGAGATCTGTTGCAATGTTGAGACCGCCATTGGCGTAGTAAACCCTGCGGTTGTCAGCTTTCTGCTTTACAGCCATGAAGACTATCATGGTAGTTGTGCTCACTTGTCTTGTGGTAGGCAACGTGACGAAGCTTGAATTGTCAAATCCCAGTATGCACGCACCGGAGTACACGTGAAAATTCCAATTGTGACTGACTCGATTCCGTATGCCATGACTACTACCATCATCGCAAGTGTCGCATAATGCATGCGCTTGTTAACTCCAAAAATACGGTGCAGTTGGAGAAGAATGCTCATTTTCGTAAGTGTGAGGGCAGTGCAATAGGCCAATATGCTGAAGTAGAGGTACTATAACGATAGTTAGAGGATGAAGAGCAAAAGGGTGTTAAAAGACCAACCTTCAAGATGCCTATAAAATTGTCGAGCTTGAGAAGCGCAGCGTGTCGGCCATTCCCATATCTGACCTCTACAACAATTCAGCTTCTATCATTTGGAAAGTCAACGGTAGAGCCTCACGTTCAATCATGCATGCTGCCATCCCTATTGACACTATCTGTGATAAATCGTCAGCATCCAAGTTGTTGACCTGACATGAACCTCTCACCATTGCAGCACCGATCGTGTAATCCTCGGCGCTTCCCCTCTTAATTATCGCAAATCGAGAGACATATCTTATGCAAACGAAAAAGAATGACAGTATTGTAAATAGTATCACCACAACAAGAGTCGTGGGACCTTTTGATTCTGCATCGAGAGCTGCTAGCTGTTCGGGTGATAAGTCCATGCTATTACACCCAGAAGCTATAAGTTTCAATCGTCTGGAACTATGATGGTAATGGAAGCTATGACCGTGTCACTCATATGTTCCAAAGATGATACCAGATCGGGATTGCTCCCTGAACGGCAGAGAGCCAAGCGGTTCGTCTTATAGATCACAAAACCATGCTCAGAGCTCTCTTTTCTGCCCTGCGCGCGCTCGGACATTGATTCCTTGGTGACCACCCGCCATCATGAGCCATGCATTAGGAAATAATGAATGCCAATCAGTTATGATCATACATATCCCAGACGTCAAAGCGGAGACCTGAACGACTCGCGTCGACGTTTCTGGTATTGTCTCAAAGTGAAGGCCAACATTGCTCTATGTCGGTACCGGCCAGGTCGGCCGTCGGTAATGTATAGCTTGATATTATCCAGCCGGCTCAATAGCTCATTAGCCAATAACCTTGTCCGTCATATACGCCCAGAGTAGCATTTGTGTGCGGTCGTGGGGCGGGGAACCCAGCCAGACAGTCGAAGTGTCAAAGCGCACCTCGCCAACCTGACCATCAAAACTGAAAGAGTCCTGAATAGGCGTTGCCATGTCCCGTTGACCCAACCATACTGAGAATCCATGTCAGTGCGCACTGAGGTGTTTTACAAGTGCAGGCGAGGTGAGGTGAGGTGATGAGCAGAACCTGGCTGAAAATTTGGCTGCCGGAGCAAGCCTGGCATATGAGCTGTATAATCAGCGACGCCTACCCACGCTTCATTGCTTCGGCCTGTGCACTGTCAAAAAGTACGGCCGATCCAGATGGCTTGGTTGTGCTTTGATGTGGAGACATTGCGACAATGTGGAGATAATATTTAAGCTTGAAGATGCATGGCGGGGAGCCGGAGCCGAACTAGAAGCAACAAGTAGGTGTCAAAAGCCTCTAGCGCTGCCTACTTCAATTCTAAAAATGCCGTCCCTGTCGGTACAGGTGTTACGTACTTTCCAAGTCACAGAACCGTCTCAAGCTTGTTTCTGAAACGAAGATGCCGAGGTTGAACATCAAAAGGAGTTTATTTTGGACATTCCCTATATAGGTTCGGAGTATAATCGGAGCAGAGGACATCATGTGGTGTGATATCGGAAATAGCGCTGATGTTATACATTCTTTGCCCACCTGTTAAAAAATCGCAATAGAGGCAGAAATGGTTATCGCTTGACTCGTAAATTCGTGGTGCGCCAGCTCATCGGTCTCGGAGAGCTCATTGAGGTTCGGCGTGATGCGTGAGCTCCTATTGGTTCTGCTAGACCGAAGGAGTTATAGTATGCTCCAATTGGCTAAGTTAGTTTATGGCATCAACGCTTTGTAATCGGAACCTCGGAGCTCAATTCTGTCACCTCGACGGCGCAGACGTATATATATATAACTATTTGTATATGACAATTTAGTACTACTGTCTACTATCAAACATATCTCTTCGCCTTGTATTTCTGTCACGTTGTTGGTGTTACGCAGTGAGTGGAAGTCGAACGTTGGCGAATCTCATATTCCAGCAAACGAAGCAGAACTGGACTCCTCACCTTCACACTCCTATCTCCCCACGCCAAGACGGAATAGACTTGGACAATTTCTCTCGGCTCTATTTATCCATAAACAAGCATCCAAGATG
This sequence comes from Pseudogymnoascus sp. BL549, assembly GCA_001630585.1. Lineage (NCBI taxonomy): Eukaryota > Fungi > Ascomycota > Leotiomycetes > Thelebolales > Thelebolaceae > Pseudogymnoascus > Pseudogymnoascus sp. BL549. Next base: position 18,481 of record LNAR01002032.1, on the reverse strand, counting down.
ACCACGTTCGATATCGAGATCGTCTCAGATGTGGTCTGCCCCTGGGTTCGTGTGCCCCCCATCGGCTCATCCTTGCCATACTCATAACCAACAGTGCTACATTGGCTACCGGCGTATGCAGAAAGCAATAGCCATGTATCGCAAAACCTACCCCGATGGTTCCAAGGATACCTTCAATATCACATGGAAGCCCTACTTTCTCGATGAGAACCCCCCCGCCGTTCCTGTCGACCGATGGGGTATGTCAGGCCTTTGTCATCCCGATAACCACCGAAGGCCCATCACTAACCAATCACATAGAACGCATGATTGCTCGTATGGGCCCTGAGCGTGCTCCTGCCATAGCGGCGCGTCTCAAGGGCATCGCTGGCGGAGAAGGGATTCTTCTAGCGGATGACGGCGTGGTAGGTGGCACAGCATTATGCCACGTGCTCCTGCATCTCGCTGGTAAGACCAGCCTCGAGCAGCAAAACAAGGTAGCAGAGGTGCTGTTCCGTGCCTACTTTGAGGAAGCAAAGGACATTTTCAACGCGCCCACCTTGATAGAGCTCGGGGTTGAAGCGGGGATGGAGAGGGATGCCGTCGAGAAGGGTCTGAAGGATGAAAAATTGCTGGAAGAAGTGAAGGCGGAGGAGCGAGAAAATAAGGCCAGGCGGGGTAGGGGTGTGCCGCGGTTCTATCTTGGGAAGACAACGATCGAGGGCGCAAAAGACATGGAGGACTTTTTCGAGGTGTTCCTTCAGATTAAGGAGGGAAGGGAGGAGTAGCCGTGAAGAGACTTTGCAAGATTGGATCCAGAGGCAGGCAAAAATATGCTTGCCAATTCTGAAGAATTGAGGGTGCATGTTTCGTTGCTGTATCACTGGTTAGTTTCTATCTGATAGTTTGGAAGCGACAGGACTTACCATGTATCGTCAACACAAATCTTTCAAACTTGCCATAACATCTCTCAGCGATTCGACGCTCCCACAACCTCCTTCTGGCCTCTCTTCCTCTTCCTCCTGTAGCATCATCCTCAGCACGTCTTTGCCCATGACCTTGCCTAGCAATCCTCCATCTCCAGCGCCACAGACACCCACGCCAAGTATTCTCTCAATCCTTCCCAGCATATCCTCACTGACCTGCAGTAGAATCTGAATCTGCATTCCAACCTGTCTATCCATCGCAAACCCAGCAAGTTGAAGTCCGGGAAAGATTGGCGGGAGAGAGTTCCAGGTGGGCGGAGGCAGAGGAAGTAGCGAGATGTAAATGCAACTGAAAATTGTGCGGAAGATGCGGACCAGGCTTATGTAGCACGTGAGGAGAGAGAAAATTGTCGGGACATCGCAGTGAGTGGAAGTGGAAGAGGTAGATGGGTTTGAATCCAATGGCGTGCCATCGCCATCGCAACCAAGGGCTAAATCAAGGTCTTCGTGAGATGATGGGGACCTAGAAGAACTGGTCCGCTGCATCAATGGGGGGCGGTAAAAATATTCTAAAATCTCGAGATATTTCTCTGAGCTCTTGAGCACTTTTCCAACAGGGTGGTCAGGAGCCGCCCCATTCTCACTACTCTTCCTAACGGAAGCACGGGAACAATCGCACTCACTCGCTGGTTTAGAAAGCTTGACTTCATCAAGGTCTCGTAGTAAGCTTGCGTGTAGGTCGGCGAGGCTCTGTAGACAGGTTTTTCGATAGTCTATTTTTAGAGAACGCGGTTCTGTATCAATAGAGTTTATATCGTTCTGGGGAGCCCCTGTCGGTGTATGGGTTTCTGGTAGTTCAAGGTCAAAGTTGACAAAATCCTCGTCTGGACTGCGTCCGTCTGCACCAAACGTGAAGTCAAAATCGAATGGATCGGGAGCAACATCATGCAGACGTCCGCATTCATTAGAATCATCAAAGGAGCCAATGAGGTCGGTATCCGGTTGGCGCGCCTGAATGTTTGTATTCTGTGGAGAACCTTGGCTGTGAGGGGCATGCGCTGTGACCCGCGAAATCACTGGCTCATACGCACCAAGGAAGATGAGCCCAGAACTGTCCCCGTACTGGTGGCAAGGCTGGATAGCCGCAGGAAGGATACGACAAGGCGTAGGATACCGGCTGCTACTCGAGCCACGTCTTTGGGTCACTCCAGAGCCTGGCGGCACGCTCTGGCTAGGCCCGACAATGGACCGTGGTTTACCAGCCTGCACGCACGGAGCCGCGGCCCTTGCGCATCGTTTGCAAGGCTGCGACACAGCCCCCAAGTCTCTTTCGCAGCGCAGCTTGAAGGCTCGACAACGGTCACAGGCTGAGCGGCGCGAGAAACGCTCTAACGAGCGCCCTGCAGGCTTGGTACCTGCTAGGGGTCGCAGGGTGCCAGAATTTGACGACATTATATCAGTCAGGATAGTGCCCGATTATTCTCGGGAGACACAAACAATTTTATGTCAGATATTGCATACAGACGTGTTCGAATAAGGAAGTGTTTCGGCAGGTGTCAATCGAAGATGCCTTGTAGCGATTCATGAACCGTGCGCCAAACAGGCGAGTGCGGATACCGCGAATATCACTTTGGAACGCCCTTCCAAAGCAACCTCGCTCAATCAAGGATGTGGCTTCTTAATGTGAAGACAAAAGAATTGGAAGAGTTTATTGGGACGGATATTCCCGAATATGCCATATTATCGCATACCTGGGGCGAGAAAGAACCCACCTTCAAAGATATTAAGCGGAATGGATACACCTCTGGATCGGCAAAAATTGATGGAACTTGCGCTGAAGCACAAGCAATGGACTTGGAGTATGTCTGGGTAGACACATTTTGCATCGATAAACGCAGTAGCTCAGAGCTCCAGGAAGCCATTAGCTCTATGTGGAATTGGTACGAGAGGGCCCCAATTTGCTTTGCATACCTCTCTGATGTCCCTGACGGAGACGACTGCATGAAAGAGGATTCGGCATTTAGTCGTAGTCGCTGGTTTACGAGGGGATGGACCCTGCAGGAGCTGATTGCGCCGCCAGTGGTCCGCTTCTATAACGCGTCGTGGAAATTTATGGGAAAAAAGAGTCGGAATGATGACGACCATCTATTTACGGCCAAACTTTCTAGAATTACAGGAATATCATGGGATGCACTAAAGTTTATTTCAGTGGCAAAGGATCGCAGCGTTGCTGAGAAGATGAGTTGGGCTTCCAAAAGAGAGACAACGAGGCCGGAAGATATCGCATACTCACTTCTTGGATTATTTGGGTTAAATGGTGTTATGACGGTTATGTATGGAGAAGGAAGCCGAGCTTTCACGAGATTACAGCAAGAAATCGTGAATACCTCAAACGACGAGTCTCTTTTTTCCTGGGGATTTTGTCAAGGTCTGAAGATAGACACTCATTGTTCACTATTTGCATCATCGCCGGCAGATTTTGCAATCCGCCCGACCAAGGGACGCATCGCTGTTAACGAATTTAAGACTTCTCCATCCTCATTAACTAATATAGGCCTTTATATCGGAATGAGGATCTTTGCTCTCGACATAGTGGGCGGATCCCTTGGACTCTTGAATTGCTCCCCATCTAGGAAACACTCCTCAAAGAGCATCGCGCTACCCCTTACGTCGTCAACGAGGCATCCGAAATTTTTCACACGGTTCAAAAGCTCTCCGCCAGTATTGGTTCCATCGAATCTATTCCCTGAAAGCGTCGAATCCAGCATCTATATTGAGACAGGCGAGGGAGAATGGACAAATCCATATATATGTAACTTTTATGTGGTGTGCAACGTTCTAGGAAATGATGCCAGCTCGATGATTACGGAATTTTATCCACCTGGGTGGTGCGGGTTATTGGACGTCGGCGTTATAGCCTGCGAAAAGTTATGCCTTGTGGTCCCGCGCCAGACCATCATTTTCCTCTGCAAAAGGGACCAACAACCAAGCTTTGCGGTGTGGATAGACTGTGACTTTGAAAAGGCAGATTATATTCTACAACCTCATAATATCCAGTGTCGCGCTGCTTTGGTACCGGAAGGAAAGCCGTTGGCACAGTTAATCCTCGAAAGCAAGGGCGGATTGGCAACCACATTGGAGTGGTGCAAACAGCTTCACTTTGGCAACGAAGAGTTGAATATTAGTACTGAAATGCTGGATTCTAGCCACTTTTATAAACGGAAGAGCAGCTGCCGCCTCACAGTTGAAGTCGTGGAACTTCCACAGCCGCGTACGCAAAGGATGACCCGTAATATACCGGTGATTCCCAGAAAAGAGCAATTTCCAGTGCCTCAGCGCACAGAGATTGAGGCTTGGGTGACCGAGCTTACAAGTCCGCCAAAGAAGAAAGTGCGCCGGTCAGCGTTTGGTCTTTTCACCGTAGCTTCGCGGCTGTGGGGAATATTCTCCTGGTTTTGATGACAAGGCCGAAAGGGAGTCCAACCTACTCGCTGGAGGGTATCAAAATCAGCCATATAATTGTAGACAAAATATATGTACCAAACACCCCAGTGCTTGGTACATATATTTGCTGAGACGACTGCCGCTGCTCTAACATGGGTTGCCACTGGTCACAATGGTTTTGTCAGTTAAATTTCATGGAGTAAATGCTTCAGTATTGAAACTGCCTTCTCATTATATTTTCGTATCAACAATCTTCCCTTGCCACTCAAATTCACTTTCAAAGCACCCGCCTTACAACTTCCCCCTTCCTGCCAACGCTGCCTCTCCGTCAACGAGCACACACCACCCCTCGTGGCCACCCCCTCCCTCTCCCCCAACGGCAACGCCAAAGTTCTCCTTGGCATATGCCATAACATCGCCATCAAAAGTGCCAGGCTGCAGCCATACCGCTGGCACTCCCAGGCCCTTTGCCTCCTCCAACACCTTCTGTGTGATCTTGGGTGGCGTGATGATCGAGACTGCGGTGGTCTTTGGGGATGGGAGCGCAGAGAGAGACTTCACAGCGGGGTGCTCGGACGAGAGGGCGGTGATGGTCGCGGCGGTGGGGTTGACGGGCGTCACGGGGAGGGACTCCGAAAGGTACCATGCGAAGACTATGGACGATTGTCAGTTTGAGGTCGACCTCACTTGGGCGGTGGGGAGAAGGAAGGGCAGTGGACGCACTCTTGTTTCCAAACTTGGACGGGTCGTTGGATGCGCCCACGACGGCGAAGGTGGGCGTTGCGAAGAACGCGCGTGCTGCTGCTTCTCCGGTTTTGGCGGCCATTGCGGATGAGATGACGTTGTGTTTGTGAGGTCGGAGCTTGATTGCCGAGGTTCGGGAGGGGGTTTGTGATTAATCAAATTTGAACTGTGAGCTTTATGTGAAAAGGGGATATGGCCGATGGATTAATTGTCCGTATTTGACTTCTGGTGCAAGTTTGTATCAAGAGCAAGCTTTGGGGGCAGTGGAGAGAGCGGAGGTTGAACCTGGTGTAAGGCGCAATAGTGATAGTGGGGTTTGGCGGGGTCAATTGACGATTGCTAATGTGGGGACGTGGCTCGGCGGCGGCCGCCCGCCAAGACCGCATCTCAACGACATAACATCTGGACCAGCACAAGAAGATGTGAACATGATTCTAGTACACGCGCTGAGAAATTGTATTTTAATTATATATAAGTAAATATGAAATAATAATACATCCAGAAGTTATATCTCACAATTTGTATTTTAGTTTCTATTCCGTTCCCCTCTAAATTTCTCATCTTCCCTGGCCAGCTCAATACAAAATCATTTAAACTCTTTTGAAAATTGGAGATTGATGTTTGTTTGTATGTATTTCGATATATCTAATTGCTATTTACAGTTCATAATCCTCATATATCCGACTAAATTATAGCCTGCGGCCTTCAGTTCGTCTCCTGTCGCGTCTTATACCGATCAACAGACCCTTTCGCGACGAACGCATCCCTCTTCACACCATTCGTCTTGACCTTCTCAGCAGTCTCAGATCCCCAGGCACCACCACCCGGTGTGTTAATCACGATCCTATCACCCTTGGCCATCTTGACCGTCGCCTTGCCTCCAAGGTTGACTCTGCTCTCACCATCCTCGCCTTGCCTGACCCAGTCATTCCTGCCAAGAGCACCTGGTCCACCACCCTCTAGACCATATGGTCTGTGGCTGCGGCGCTCAGACAGAATAGAGCACTGGACTGGAACCAGGAACTCGATATCTCGAACAACACCATCGCCACCACGGTGCAAACCGGTGCCACCAGAGCCCTCTCTCAGCGAAAACTCGCGCAGGATACATGGGTAGCGTTTCTCGAAGATCTCCGGATCCGTGATGCGCGTGTTGGTCATGTGGGTGTGCAGGCCGCTCTGTCCATCCCAAGTAGGGCCAGCACCGACACCACCAGCAATCGTCTCGTAGTAACCGAAGCCATCAACGTGGTTGCCATCGACGCCCTTACCACCTGTGCCGAATGTCAGGTTGTTGCAGCAACCCTGGGAGGCGGCGCATGCGCGGAACGCCTTGAGGATAACGTCGGTGATACGCTGAGAGGTGAGCACGTTTCCACCGACAACACCTGCGGTCTTCGATGGCGAAAGGAGAGAGTGGTCAGGGATGCGGATGTCAATGGGGTTCAGGCAACCTTGGTTAAGAGGGATATCGGATTTGATGAGCGCACGAAGACAGTAGATGATTGCGGAGTGAGTAATCGCTGTCGGGGCATTGGTGTTACCAAAGACCTCGCTTCCAGTCCCGGAGAAGTCAAAGACAGCTTCTCCCTTGGCGGCGTCGATTGTAACCTTCAACGCAATTGGGGTTCCATCGTCCATGCAATCCACAGACTCCAAAACGGAGCCAAGGTTCTCCGAGGTCGACTTGAGGAGCTCACGAACGGCAATCTCGGCCGTGCTTTGGATAGCGTACATGTAGTTGTGGACGCACTTCAAGCCGTACTCCTTGATCAAGCCGTTGATCAGCGAGATACCCCTCTGGTTTGCCGCAACTTGAGCGCGCAGATCAGACAGGTTATCTTGGAGACATCTAGTTCCTGAGCAACCCTCGAACTTGGCGGGCTCCTTCAGAAGCAACTCAATCATTCTCTCCTCGTTGAAATGACCGCCGCTCACAAGCTTCTCAGCCTCAATGGCAGCACCCTCCTGCCACAGCTGGTTACTGGTTGGAGGCATGGATCCAGGGAGGACACCACCGATGTCTGCGTGGTGACCTCTGGAAGCAACATAGAATACAATCTCGCCATTCTCAAACACAGGTGTAATGACAGTAATATCTGGCAAATGGGTTCCTCCACATGTTGGGTGGTTGGAGACGAGAACATCGCCCTCGACGAGCTTTCCAGCCCAGTACTTGTGTTGATACCGGACGGCAAACTGCATCGAGCCCAAGTGAACGGGGACGTGGGGTGCATTGGCGACCAGGCCGCCGTCGGGAGAGAAGAGCGCGCAAGAAAAGTCGAGGCGCTCCTTGATGTTGGTGGAAACGGATGTTTTTTGGAGGGTTCGTCCCATCTGCTCGGCAATCGACATAAATCTGTTGCCGAAGATGGACAGCTGGATTGGGTTGATGCTGGTATCCTTGGACTCGAAAGTAGCATCGACAGCTGGCTTCTCCTTGAGATCAATCAAGACGCAGCGTTCAAGGATGTTTGCCACAGCCTCGGGAACGACGACGATTGTTTGAGTCTTGTCAATAACCATTGCGGGGCCCTTAATTTGAGAGCCGACCTCAAGGTCTTCAAGCTTGTAGATGGGAGTGTCGACGGATCCTTTGGATGAACCAAAGTATACCTTGGAAACTCCCTGGCTCTTCTGTGCCGAAATCTGCTTGGGCACAACTTCCTTCATCTGCATTGTCTGTTAGATAGTTCTTGAATGGGTATATACTTGCACTCACCTGCATGTAAGGGCTCTTCTCCTTCCCGTTCGATGAAGAACCGGTACTCCTGACACGAATATCATCGACAAGAATAGCCTTGTCCTTTGTTAAGAAACCGAATTCAATCAGATGCCTCTTCTCGAACTCGGACGCAAAGTTCCAGTCCTCACCCTTGAGGATCATGAAAGAAGTGCTTGTACCAGCATGACGCATGTTCAGGTACAGCTCATGGTGGATATCCTTTCCGGAAAATCCCTGAGACTCGAGGTCAGCCGTAGACTGCTGAACCAACGCCTCCAATTTCGACTTGAACTCGTCTTGAGTTTTGTCATTGAAAACATCAGCAGCAGGCTGTTGAACCTCGTTGACCACATCCGCCAATGCCATTCCGTAGGCAGAGAGAATGGAAGAGTACTTGTGGATGATAATTCTCGAAATACCAAGAACAGCAGCCACAGAGCATGCGTGCTGGCCACCAGCACCTCCGAAGCAAGCAAGGTTGTGGACAGCAGTGTTGTGACCACGAGCTTCCGTCAGCGCTCGGATAGGGCGCGACATGGACTCATCGGCAACATTTAAGAAGCCGAGAGCTACCTCCTCGGGAGTAAATTCGATGCGTCCCTTTGACTTCTGCTCCTCGTTGATAACGGCAGTAAGCTCCGCAAACTTCTGTCCTGTGATGGCCACATCGAGAGGCTCGTTCTCGTTAGGGCCGAAAATCTTTGGGAAATACTCGGGCAAGAGTCTGCCCAGGAAGAGGTTGGCATCGGTGACTGTAAGAGGCCCGCCCTTTCTGTAGCATGCTGGTCCAGGGTGCGCAGATGCAGATTCGGGGCCAACAACGAACAGGCCGTTTTTCCAGAAGAGCATGGATCCACCGCCTGCTGCAACAGTGTTGATATCTAATTGCGGCGATTGGATGGACACGCCGGCTGTGGTGGTTTCAAATACGTGGTCGTAAGTGCCCGAGTATCTCGACACATCGGTCGAAGTTCCTCCCATATCGAAGCCAATAACGGGCACCTTCTCTGCAGCATCGTATGAAGTTTGGGCGTAGCCAACAACACCGCCAGCTGGGCCAGACAGGATCGCCTTGAGTCCACTAAATTTGCGGAAATCAACAAGGCCACCATCCGACTGCATAAACTCAACTCGGGTAGTCTTTGAAGCAAGGCCGCCTTGGAAGTTTGAAGATATCGAGTCGATGTAGTTCTTGATAACTGGTGTGAGATATGCGTCTGCCGTGGCGCTCATTCCACGGGGAACAACCTTGATCATAGGCTGGAGGGCAGAGGATAAGGCAACAGAGAAGCCCATCTTGACGGCTGCGTTACCAATTAGGTTTTCGTGGTGGGGGTAGGTATATGAATGAAGTAAGACGACCGAGATCGACCTGTATCCTTCTTCCTTCAGCTTGAGCAATTGTGCATTGACAGCCTCCATATCCGGTTTGGTGATGATTCGCACATGCTCTCCAGTAATTCCTCGAACAACGTTTTCCGACTCTTCAATAGGTTCGGGGTGTTGGTTCTCGGCATATCCCTCGAGTGTGATGCGCTCGTCGATCTCGACGACCTTCTCAGATAGCACGTCTGGTTTTGAAACCGAGAGATCGAAGATGTTTGGTCGTGACTGGTTTCCGATGACCAGCAGATCTTTGAAACCGCGAGTGATGAGGAGTGCTGAGCGAGCACCCTTTCTCTCTAATAATGCGTTGGTAGCAACCGTCGTTCCCATTCTCAGGGATTCGATTGGTGTTAAGTCGAGCAACTCGCCGCGGGGCAGGGTCCTGCCAGTCGCGATTTCGAGAACTCGCCTGATGCCCTCGGTGGGGGCATCTTGGTAGTTTCCAGGGTCCACGGACAGCAGCTTCAGGATAATGTCGCTGCGACCGGGCACCGAAGCGTGAACATCGGTGAAGGTTCCACCGCGATCGATGGATATCCTCAGCCGTCCTGCCGCCGGCTTGTGTTGTCCCACTGCCATAGTGAGGGGTATATGATATGAAATCTAAGAAACAACCGGGCACAACAATCAAAGAGAGTGCAATAAGACAGGATTTAATGGCATAATCTGAAATATGGGGTGCGGGGGAGAGGCTAAGTTATAATCTGGTCGCCTGAGGTCTGTGTCAGCAAGCAAGCTCCGGCAACAGAATTTCCAGCACCGAAGGATCGGATCTTGATACCGGTAGCCACTAGAGACCCACGGAACGGGTAACTATTATACTTACAGTTGCTTCCGATTACCGGTGAGTTCTTGTTTCACAGTTGAATTGCGGGGAGAACGTGGACAAAACGCTTCGGAGGGGTCAAATGCATGACGAGGTGGACATTTACGATCGGGATCCAAAGCCGATCGCGCTAGGGCGGCACAACGCCCGGCCGGCGGCATGTCCATGGAAGGGCGGACGGGACAGAACAACCACCAGAACGTGAGAAAAAACTGGAGTAGATCTTCCCCGGGCGTTCCTGACCCGCATTTTTATCCCCGCAAATGATAAATGACCAGCATAAACTTGGGGTCTTGTCTCGTGCGATCCAGCGGAAAGAGTCCGAGGGATGGGGCCCGGCACGGAGGCAATGTTGGGGAAAGTGTGGATTTTCCAACTTCTCGGCGTAGCTTATGTATATATGCTTTGACAGGACTTTGATTGTATTGAAAACCACACGAATATATTGTTTCTGCTCAAAAAATGGTCGAACTTGGCAATAATGCAGCTCTATCAACTCGCCTCCTCGCTCGCAACAACAAAATAACCCTGACATCAGGTCTCGCCCCTAAATACCTGCAGGCAAACCTAATTATCCTACCTTCCCGCTTCGCTTCCGATTTCTTGCTCCTGTGTCATCGGAATCCAGTCCCATGTCCTCTACTCGCCTCCTCAAGCACGCCAGGGTCCGCCACTACCCTGAAGTCTCACTTGCCTGGGGTCTCTGACGCCGCAATTGCGTCTGCGCTTGATATTTGCACAGATGTCCCGCTGTACATGGTGTATGACGATGGCGAACTGGTCAAATCGCACTGCTCTGATATTGCCAAGGAGTGGACGGATGACCACGTCGCATTCCTCATCGGCTGCAGCTACAGCTTCGAGGCCGCCTTGACAGCAGCTGGTCTGCCTCCGAGGCATACGGAACTGGGCCGCAATGTTCCCATGTATGCGACTAATATACCACTTTGCGCCGCTGGCGTGTTCACCGGCGGGACTTATGTAGTGAGCATGAGGCCGTACAGGAGGGCCGATGTTGAAAAGGTTCGGGAGCTGACAAGGCCGTATGTAAGCACCCACGGTGAGCCTGTTGCATGGGGCTGGGATGCAGTGGAAAAGCTGGGCATCAAAGATCTCAATGCGCCAGAGTTTGGTGATAAGCCAGTAGATCTAGACGCGGAGGATGACGAGATTGTACCGGTATTCTGGGGATGCGGTGTTACGCCACAGCTTGCGGTTATGAAGGCGCAGTTGCCGGGTCGAGTGATGGGGCATGCCCCAGGGCATATGTTGGTGATAGATGTGATGGAAGATGACATCGTCAAGAAGATTTAGCTATTCCACTGTGTCCAATCAAAATCCATATTCACATCAAAGAACTCAAATCCCTCTTCCCAAATCCGTTCATCTCCCGCGCCGGCCTCCTCAAATAGATTCGTATCAACGTTGGAAAATATGCCGGCATTGGCGTTGCCGTCTAGCTGTGATAAGAATGCCGCGAATTGATCTGGTGGTGGAGCCAGGGCTTCTGGGGCCTGTTTTTGGATCATAGTCTCGTCCGCACTCTCCAATCTCGTCATGGGGTATAAGCTAAGCAAAAGTCGATGCAACGATTTGATGTGCGCGTTTCCCTTGTCGGCGATTCCATTCAAGACCTCTAGAGCCATGTTCATGGCAGCACGGTCTCGGGCGTTGTATGGGAACGCGATATTGACCATGACGAGGATAATTGCCGCCGAGAAGGCGTGTTCGCCATCCATATAGCCATACGTTGCTAGTTATGTCAGAGTGTATTCTTCTGGCGGGATGAGTGCCTTACCTATTAGATTCTGATTGGCAGCTGTTGACATGATGGCAATGCTATTCCGCGCTGCTGAAATACAAGTATCAATAACTGCAATTGTAGTCGGAGACAGTCCAGTCTTCCAATCGGTCGTGTTGTTTTCCTTGCTTTGAAGTCGACTCCGGACAACGTGGAATACAAGAGGCCGAGCAGTCATGTTAATGCACTGCGAATAGTGTAAATATACGGAAACTGATTCGCGAGATATTTCCTTGTCGAGCTTTGTAAAGTCAAATTGAAGCACCTGAGGAAGATTTGTGTGCCAATTGGAAAGATCGCTGAGAATGGCTTGCACGGAGCTGACAAGACTGTAGTTTTCTGTGCGCGTCCTTCGATATAGATCTGTTATGGTTAGTTGAGTGACTTTAGAACTAGTTATAACTTACTTTTCATGATCTTTCCCAGTATTCGTGACAGCTCCGTATAGTGCAGCAGGACAGTAGCTGGGCACATTTCGGGCTCGTCGGGCTACTTTGGTCAGTGATAGTTTTGCAACTCGGCAAGAAACTTACCAATCTTGAAGGAGGCAGCACCCCGATATCTTGGTCGGCAATTGTCAAAGGATTACCAGATTTGACGCACAGAATCCTGTAAATGTTAGCAAAACCCCAATAATTTGGCGACTACATACCTATCCATGCTGTACACAGACCACCACAATCGCCGTCGATGTTCTCGAGCTCCGTCGTCAAGATTCTGATCGGGAACCTCTTGATGCAACCCCATTGAAATCGCCATACGCAATGCCAAACCAATCTGTCTATGTTAGCCAGTACTATACGACAGTGTGGGGGGCTACTCACATAGAGAAACGCAGTGTCTCGACGATTCAAATTCTGGAAGAAATACCCAACCAGGGATAGAACCTTGATAAATGTCACAGATCCTTGCTCGTGGAGATCAGGCAACAACTGCATCGCTTGTTGAAAATACTCAAATCCAGGAGGCCCATCATTGCTCGTCCATTGATTCACAGAGTACATTTGGCCAAATGCCAATGTGAGGAGGACTTCGCAATAGACAAGGCAATCATCCTTGTCAGACACATCGACCTCTCTATCATATATTTCATGGAGGTTCTCTTCGAATGAATCCATGTCTGTGAAGGAGAAGATGGTCCCAAGATAGGCATACTGCGCGGCGTAGAGGCGCTTCGCGAATGCGAAGGGAGGCAGCGAGATTTTGGGTTGGCTTTCTTGAAACGAATTACGACGGATGGAGAAATTCGTGCGACTTTGGGTGGGCGCATCAAACTCGATTCCGTTGTTAAGTTCTGATTGAAAGGTTTTAATAAAGTCTTGAAACCTCAGTCCAAGACTTGTAGACGACGAGTCTCCGAGATACTCTGTTTAATCATAAGCCCTGTTCTCATACAGCTTGTTACATTACTTACGGCGCTCCCCGCCCCCGGGACTCAGCACAAGATGCGCTGTCCCTTCAATCAGAGGGTTCTTATCAATGTCATCCTTATTGGTGTCAAGGCTCGTGGTAAGTTGAAGAGGGGCAGAGGTTTCCGGAATGGGTTTTTCGGCATCGAGTATTTCAGATGTGCCAGCGGCAGAACTTGGAGTCACGGAACTTTCTTCGGCCTTGGTCTCATATGCCTTGACTCGAGCCTCTAGATCGAGGAGATAACTATTTAAATTCAGCATCGCTGAAGGCTGGATATGGAAATATAGGCACCCACCCTTCCGAGACCAGGACCTTCTTCTGCGAGTTTGGGTAGATACAATCTTGTCGTGAAATGGCACAAGTTCGGCATGGAACTCCACCTAGACATTTCGTTTTCCGCTTCCTACATCTATTGCATCTGCTACGTCTTAGTACGTGTATTTTAGACGCTCCTGGAGAGACCTCACGCAATAGGCGCCCGCCTTACATGCCCCCCCGACTCTGGTATAGATGACATTCCGATCGATGGCTCCTCGAGATATCGACGGGCATTATAGGCCGATATGGCAGTTCAGCCCAGGGACGAGCAAAGCAGAGTTTGAGCGATTGTCAAAGAGATCATGCCTCTTCAGCCGAATTATCGTGATTGACCCCTCATGTCGGCGCAGCCTTGCCACGACGGAAAAAGGTCCGCAACGCGATAAGGTACACATGACGTTGGGTCCCACTAATGACTAGTTTTTGACCAATCAACATTAGCATATTATTTTTTAGCCAATCTTTTGTGCCTGATCGGCACGGGCTAATCCATAGCGGTCTAGTGTAAAAGGGGCGATAAGGCTCGGTATGAGATCCCGATCTCTTGGTACGGCGGGCCCGAAAACTCTCTAGAAGAAGTTAACTCAACAATAAGATAGGGAGGCGCATGGGGAGATATGGAGAATTGCGGGGAATTGTGGGGGAAAGCATGTAGATCGGTTTCTTTATCATTTCCTCCGCAAACTCTTATATATGACAAGGACTAGCCAACGGTTGGCGTGGCAAACATTCCTTACCTTGTGTCGAGTTTTGATTCTTGAATACCATTGACACTACACTCACTCGCTCATTCAGCATACCATTGAACATGAGCTCCCTCGAGGAAAAAGATTTGCCTCTCGAGACAAAGGCTTCCGACAGCCAAGTTGAAGCCCGCAATGACCACTATATCGACCCTGCCAAGCAGGTCAAGCTGCTGGCAAAGCTAGATTTATGTCTTATCCCAATCATTATGCTCGTCTACCTGTGCTGCTTTTTGGATCGTTCAAACATTGGTGTGTTGCCTTCAATGCCTTGACGTTGCCCCTTTCTGACCAAAACCAGGCAATGTCGGAGTGGCTGGTATGCCAGAGGCCATTGGCGCGAGTCCTTCCCAGTTCTCCATCGCCGTATCCATCTTCTATGCCACCTACGTTACCTTTGAGACGCCATCTGCCCTCCTCTTGAAGAAATTGACCCCTCGTTATGTTATTACCGGGCTGTGTCTTATCTGGTCGCTCGCCACCATCTTCTCGGGCTTCATCCACAACGTCGCCTCTCTGTACGCTACTCGATTGATTCTGGGCGCTTGCGAGGCTGGCCTCTTCCCCAGTTTGAATCTGTACTTGACGATGGTCTACCAGAGAGATGAACAAGCAAAGCGTGTTTCGTACTTGTTTGTCTGTGCCGCGCTTGCTGGCGCGTTCGGTGGTCTCCTTGCATATGTCATTCTCTTCATGGATGGCCTTGGAGGTTTTGCTGGATGGAGGTAAGTCAATGTTCCTTACATCCAGGGGTTTGTAGCTGACGTATTGCAGATGGATCTACATTATCGAGGGTCTGTTCAGTGTTGTGTGTGGCGCAGTTGTGTTCTTCGGCCTCCCAAACGATCCTGCAAATGCCTACTTCTTGAACAAGGAGCAGAAGGAGCTCATGGCTATTCGCACAGAGAGAAACAAGGCCTACAGCGGCAGCCAGGAATTTAGCTGGGATGAGATTAAGATTGCTCTCAAAGATCCAAAGATCTATGTCAGGTGAGCTTGCACAGCCGCGATTAGGACACCCACTAACAATATCAGTGGTGCCATTCAATTCTGCCAAGACATCCTCCTGTATGGCTTCAGCACCTTCTTGCCAGCCATCCTCAAGGATATGGGACACAGCACACTCGAGACCCAATACCTGACGATTCCCGTTTACATTTTCGGTGGTATCTGCTTCATGGGTTTTGCCTACATCTCGGACCGGATGACTCTGCGCAGTCCAGTAAGTCTATCCTTGCTCAATTGTTAGCTCTTCTAACACATCCCAGTTCATCTTCTTTGCCAACATCTTTGGCATCATCGGCTACCTCCTTCTCCTCTTCGTTTCCAACGACAACGTCAAGTTCTTCGCCACCTTCCTCTGTGCCATTGCCGTCTACACCGGCCCAGGTCTCAACGTCGCGTGGCTCAATGTAAACATTGCGCCGCATTACCGCCGCGCAACCGCTATCGGAATGCAACAGTCGATTGGTAACATTGCCGGAGTTGTGGCTGGACAGATTTACAGGACCTCGCCATACAAGTTGGGCCACGGATTCTCGCTGGGTATCCTCTGTTTGTCGCAGCTGTTGATTGTTGGCAAGGCCGTTTATATCAAGAGGTGTACGGCCAAGAAGGCGAAGATTGCAAGTGGCGAGATTGAGGATACGAGGAAGGTGAAGACGGGAGACTGGGAGTTGGATTTCAAATACCATATTTAAGAGCGTGTATGTGGAGGTGTATATCTATTGCGAGTTATTGGTGTTTTTAGCGGTTGGAGTGTAGGATTTTGGGTTTTTTTAAAGGTGAACTGGGGATGCTGAGACATTCTCACGATTACCATATATTTATTTTGAATGGATATATTATTACAATGGATGTGCAGCTCCAAATTGTGGTAGAGCTCAGAAGCTCTGAAAATTCTGGAGGGTGCATGCAGCAACCTATTTGAAAAAATGCTAATAAATTAACAAAAATCACAAATTCCACCCCCAAACCGTTATACACTCCCTAAAATACCTTTAATCTCTTATTACAGCCTAGCAACTTTTATGTCGTGCCTGACTACGAGGTCCGCCCGTTTCGCGGACGATTCATGTGGTTGATTACGGAGACAACAACCGGAAGCCCGGTTTTAACTCCGAACACTGGCTTTACGACTTATGCCCGAATATCAGGTAAGCAATTTAGCTCTGCACGTCCGACATATTCACATCGAGAATAAGGTTTTTGACGGCTGATCCACCTTCATCAGTGCTAAAAGCACTCTATCATACACTAAGGGCCGCTTTTTCTCAAGCCATGCACAGAAGTCCTGTCGGAGGAGCCGCAGCACCATGTATCAAACCCAAACCGCAACTCCACCATTGTGTGCCCCTTAGACCGACGTCTCGGTGGAAACCATGCAAATGATGATGGAATTGCCAAAACAGTTCGGACCTAAAATCAATAGATATGTTCCGCTCCAAACACCAACTGGCAAAGTTGGTAGTTGTGCCAGAACATAAATAGGCAGCACTTCCCATCCAATTCCATATCATCATCATCCACATATCAGCCTGCACAATCACAAGCAAACGGACAATCCCCACATCCTCCATCAACACAAACACCATGCTTCTCTCACCCCAAGACACCGCCTTTCCCCAGGGCTCCCTCGTCCTCGTCACCGGTTCCAATGGCTACATTGGCTCTCATATCGCTGACCAGGTCCTCCAAGCCGGCTACCACGTTCGCGGCACTGTCCGTGATGCGTCAAAGGCAGAATGGACGACCAAGGTATTTGCTGAGCGCCATGGGGCCGGAAGGTATTCTGCTGTAGTCGTGCCAGACATGGCAGTTGAGGGTGCATTCGATGATGCCGTCAAGGGTAACGTATCCCCTCAATGGGCTAGAAATGTGCAAGACTGACTTTCCCAGGCGTCCAAGGCATCATCCACTCTGCCTCAGTCATAACCTTCAGCCCTGACCCAGCGGCCGTCATCCCTCAAACCGCCCTCGGCGTGACCACCCTCCTCCGCTCCGCCGCCCGCACTCCCTCCGTCAAGTCATTCGTCCTGACCTCCAGCTCCGTCGCCGTCGCCAACCCCACCCCCGACAACTCACCCTTCTCCATCAGCACCAGCAGCTGGAACGACGCTGCCATCGCCGAAGCCTGGTCCGTTAGATCCGCACCCTTCCCGGACAACGCCCCAACGGCCGTGTACAGTGCCAGCAAGGCCGAGGCCGAGAAGGCGCTCTGGGAGTTTGTGGAGAAGGAGAAGCCGAGTTTCCGCGTGAATGCCATTCTGCCCGACGCCAACTATGGAGCTGTGCTGAACACTGAGGTGCGCATGAGCACGGGCGGCTGGATCAGGAGCGTGTTTGCTGGGAATGTCGATTTTGTCAAGACGCTGCCACCTGGTATGTCATTGTTCTCCTTTAATACACTGAGACGAAGCTAATGGTTGTAGCTTGGTACATCAACGTCGCTGATACAGCACGCTTGCACGTTGCGGCGCTGCTGGACACCAAGGTGGAGAATGAGCGCATCTTTGGCTTCGCCGGGCCGTTCACGTGGAACGGGATCCTTGCCATACTGCGGAACTTGTACCCAGGCAAGACGTTCCCAGAGGACCTCCCGGTCTCGAAGGTGAGCAATATAAGCGTGCCGAATGAGAGGGGAGAGCAGCTGTTGAAGGAGGTATTTGGAAACGGGTGGGTGAGCCTTGAGGACACCGTCAAGGAGAACGTTGCTGGGCTGGAGTGAGGCAGATATCGCTGAGGAAGCGGTGTTTGATAATGATATATGTGAGAACGAGATAGAGGCGCTGTAACTTTGAAATGATTTATAGAGTAGAATAAATTTGAACCATCCCCGCCTTCCCGCTCCGTCTTTGAGCGGGCAGCACAGCGACATCCCATCTCATCCCATTTGGTGAAGTTTTTTCTGGGCAACGGCCGCTTGCCACGAGTGCAGGAGCAAGCACAGTAGACATAAAGAGGTAGGGTTTCCCGATTCTCTTTCACATCCTCGAAATTACACTCCCACCACTCTGTTTTTCGGTACGAGATATATCGGGGGGCGAAGGAAGGGGGAAAGGCACGGGGGAGAGAAACGGAGAGGACGAGGTTCCCTATATTACTCTTTCATTGTTTGAAATTATAGTTCTTTATATACCACTCACTCACTCACTCGCTCACTCAATCTACTCTCCT